>JAUBNQ010000027.1:3551476-3573469 GCA_032353495.1 Ctenopoma kingsleyae | reverse complement strand
CACACACACACACACACACACACACACACACACACACACACACACACACACAGATTAAGGGAGAGATCAGAGTAACTTCTGTTAGCTTTATCAGACAAAGCTTTCATTGGGCATCTGGGCCTCATTTGCTGCTCCACACTGAGAAGCCACATAGTACCAGATATTTCAGCAAGATACCGACTAATTAGGGAATATCACAGAGACTAAAAACAATATGTATAATTTAAGACTGTTTCTGCATAATAAGCTGGCTATAATTGGTTTTGGGATGTGGTGGCATGTAGTCATCCCTATATGTACCACAGAGGAACTGGAGCCAAACGAGCTTTATCACAGAGATGCATTGAATTCACGACATATTGGGATTCAGTTTGTGTGTTGAGCTCTTGCCAGGTGAAATTATATATTTTTTCCTGACACTTCATCCGCCCCCCCATGTAAAATTGTAGAGCAGCCATAAATAATGACTACAGTTACTAGTTAGTTTGCAGAGGCTTGCCTTAAAATGAAAATACAGTGCAAGAATTAGGAACAATTAGCTCAGACAGCTACAGTATTAAAGTGGAAGTTAGTGTTTTCTTTAAAGCTGGGACACCTTAGACGTAATACTTTTTTTTTTTTTTTGAGAAAGGTCAATTTCAAAACAGCAGAGAGATGCTGATTTTTGTCTCCATCTGTCCCTGTAGTCTACATTTTCCATAATCAACCAAATGGCATTTTTTGTTTAACCTTCCTCTATACTTTATCTCCATCTCTTTCAAACCCAGCACATTCACCAGTATCTAAAAGTATAACCGCACCTTTAGATTCTATTAGCGTATTGAAAAAAACAGAGCTGCATAAGCATGGTCTTGTGGCTACGTAGTGTGTGACGTCTGGTGTCCAGGGACATGGAGGAGACTAACTGACCACTTCTTATTATAGCATGGACAGAGACATGGAGCTAGTTGTCAAAGTTCTCCAGCCGTAAGAAACACTGTCTGACTTTCCTTTTACTTCCACTGGAATGAGAGGGAGTGACAGTCACTAGAAGCTTGTTTATGGCTCAGAGAAAGATACATAGTCATAGCCCATAGACACTACAGTTCATCAGCCCTAAATATCTAAAGCTGTCAATACATTAAAGCTGTCGAGGCATGTGCTTTGCAGCGTAATATGTGTCATTCAGTGTTTGGCTCTTATCTGGCTTCTTATACTTAGCACAGCAGCTGCTGTCACAGGCAGAAGGGTCAATATGTAGTCCTGCTTTTTATGTCATAGTTACAGATGAGCCACAAGATGCTGGACCAAACCAGCCAGAAACTAGTTCAATTTGAGCAGAAAAAGAAGTTTTGTTGGGAAAGTTGCGTATATAACAAGATGTGTCAAAAATGATTGTATGTACAAAATAAAAATGATTTACTGTCAGTACATTCATGAAAATAATGTCCTCTTTAAGTCTAAGCCAAGCTACTCTGGTGACATCACTATGACATCATCTAGGGCTATTTGGTTGTTTTTTTAACTGTAACTCTTGTTTCAGAGCCATAAGAGAGACAGCAGTTTTTGCAGGCTGGATATTACATCTTAACTTTGTGTGGGGAGTCGCTTTAAAATGCTGCTTAGGTATAAATTTTACTTAAATAAAATAATGAATGCAGAACTCCTGACGCTGCGATTAATATTCATAATTTAGAATAATACCTGACTACGTGTACCAGCAGTGCTAGCTTGTGAAAATTTCACATTGAAGTAGCATACTGGAGCTGTCCATTCAATACCTCATATCTCTATATTTGGTCAGGGAAACTTTATAGGTTGGCAAAATTCCCTGCACATCTTAAGCCAAAGAACCATTAAAAAACCCGCTGAACTCGCTGAAAAATACACTGTTGCAAAGCTAAAAACAGAGATGTTTCTCTTGGCACTTTAAAGATACACGGTGTTCTCAGGACTGTAGTCATGCATAAGCGGACCACCTGCACAATAAATAAAATTGGTTGTGATATATTACCAAGCAGGATCACGAACGCAGCACCAGTAGTAAAATGTTTAGTGTCAGATGGATGACAAGCCTACACTACTGATGGTCTGCTAATTGCATCATCTTGAAATTTTTTACAACCTTTTTTTTAAATTTTATTGTTTTTTCTTCAGCTGTTCTTTTACCCGACTCAGTGATTGGCTGAACACTGACTACCAGTGATCTGTCATTTTACATTGTAGCTCTATACACGCTAGCTATTATCCACAAGTACGTAATAACTTTCTTTCTTTCACTCACTATCTCTGAGAGAAAATTGGTATCATTGCTTTGCTTGTCAACCTGCAGTGAATGGTAAAAAAAATATATATTATTTTTTGTTTGTGTGTAGCCTTTATTATTTATAAGTCTATAATGTAAATAACAAGTCTCTCATTGTGCTTACTATGGCTGCTCCCCCCACCTACATGTGCCTACCTGAACATAAGTGCCAGCGGCCACCTTTTTCTATACTTACCAGTGCCCACACGAGCACAGCTGCGTCCATGCTGCCTATGAGCATTGTGGGTAAATAGTGATAAAACATTTCCCAGTGAAGCATTAAAAAAAGCTTTTCAGAAATCTGCTCCGTTAGACTTTATATGCTCAGCTCATAAAATCTATTTCCACATCTCTTTGGGCCATGTTGAAATTACCCACCTCTTTATTTGAGTGTGTTTGTTTTATATGTGTGAATATTGTGTCGTTTAGTAGTTTATGGGGCTTTTGCTCGCCAGGGTTGTTTATCACTGTATTCTTTCAACCAAATCTGAGCAAAGACAACATGAGCTCAGTATGTTCCAGAAAAAAGTAATGAGGTCTGTGTGTCCACGCTGATGTACTTTTCTATACTTCTGCTTCCTCATTATTCCCCATTTTATGGATTGTTCTTTACAGAGTTTTATTTCAGAATATATTCAACATTGCGGTTCCCGGCAGAGGTCAAATACACCATTTGGCGCTGTTTCTCAAACCCTGAAAGTCTAAATTGTGCCTTTGGATTACCATACATCAAAATAAATTCCCTCAGTGCCCGCCACATAAGGCCTTGATCACAGAAGAGAACCTCTTTTATCTGTGGCTCTCACACTTTTGGCCATGTTTCTGGTCCACTGGTGAGCTGGGTCTATACTTACTGCGCCCATTTTTACCAAACTGAGGGATATTTCATGCAGCTCTCTAGCCTCAGCCGACATTTATAGACAGAGGGGGACACTTTAATATGTTTGCCTATGTGTGTCGGCCATGCCGTCACCGCTGCTCTCCCGCTTAACTCCTTCCATCTTTCTACGGTCCCATCTTGCCTTTGCTGGCAGTTGGCCCGGTGCTCGCCAGCCAGCCTGAACAGCTTGTGTGTGTGTGAGTGTGAGTGCAAGCACATCTTTATGAAATACTGTCTGTCTTAAGGAGGTAACATAAAATACCTGACAGTCAGATATGCAGAAGGGCACTACTTCAGAGGATCTATTGATGTATGTTTTGGCGTGCTCTTCTGCTGCTAAATGTAGTCGCGTAGCTCATGCTGGCTTTTGCTTGAAAAACACAGTCTGCCCCAGATATGAGGCCGTCCTGGATCTCATTCACTCTAAAGAGGCATTCTGACAAGTGCAGTGAGTAGGCTGGTTGGCTTGGTTGACTGTTACATCTACATCAAAGCCTGCATCACACTCTGAGATCACAGTGGTTTTGGGATTAGTTATAGTCTGGATGTCAAAAAGGAACCATCTTTAAATTGATTTGTGTTTTTTTTTTTTTTTAGTGTTGCCTTGTTAGTAAAAGCAGTGAGTAGGACTCCAGTGGTGCCCGTAGTTGGACAGCCATTGCATTTCCCAGCTCTCCTCTCTCCTGACACTGTGCCCCCTCCAAGCCTCCCCTTCACCCTTTTCTCCAGTCAGTCTCCCTTCACTCTGAACCCCCTGCTGCTTCCAAACATGGCCTCTCACCGGACCCTGCCCTCAACCCCCCTCCCTTCCCTCAAACTGGTGGACATGGTACAGCCCCCTGACTGTACACAAACAGAGTTATGGACAGATAGCTTGTGAGAACCCATCTGTATGTTAAGCCAATCAAAAAAATCAATGAATGAATCAATTGATCAATCCATTGATTTCAGTCGATCATGATCATTCGATACTTGTAATCAAATTTTTAAAATCTGATATTTTTTTTAATTTTTTTTTTGAGTAGAGTCGAAGTAAGAAAAGCAGCCATGTTTGATTAAAACCTCGTCTCTGTTCTGCCATTTTGTTGATCCCCTTTTTGCCAGGACTCTCACCGCCTGGTTCTCTTAAGAAGCCGGGGAAATTCGATTTCAGCGCCCTGTCCTCCCAGACGAGGTCCCCCCGCATGGCGTTCACCCACCACCCACTGCCAATGCTGGCGGGAGTGAGACCAGGTGAGACCAACCCAGCTCCCGATCCCTTCCTGAATGCTCCACCCCCAACCCCACCCCTTCCTCTTCCCCTCCTCACCATCTCCTCCTACCCAAACCACTTCTTCAGAGCCCCACCTCTCCCCCAGTGGTTCAGAGGTGAGAGCGTTTTCTGTGGGAGGTGAGAATGGCTGGGAACTTATCACTAGCAGGTAGCCTCCCTTCTTTGCCTGTTCTGACCTTGTAGGGTGCAGGTCATGCTGGTGATGGAGTCTTGCTGTGGTGCATGGCTTTTCTGGGCCTGTCTCTTGGTGGATGGTTTGTGGTCGGACGTCTCTAGACATCTTCTTTTTTTCTTCTGGGACAAGCCTTCAGGTGGTTGTTGCTGCCCGTTCTGTCACGTCTCTGAATATGAGTCTTTCATTTTAGCATCCTGTTCTTCATGGTGGAAGGGACTATCTTGAATCAAGTGTGGTTTTTTTCATTGACTCCAGGCTTATCTTCCCATTTCATTTGCTTTTAGAAAATAAGTTGAAAAGGTGAAACTTTGCCAATATTATTTTACCTAATGTTTTAAGCTGACTGCCTCACTTATTACTATTTGGGTTATTTAAAAATACTGTTTTCAAATGGCCCAAACATTTTATATGTAAATTAAATAAATAGGCCTTCTGATGTTTTTCACGTGTTAATAAATGCTAACTAACCTGAAATGGTAAAATTTAGAATCAGTTAAAGCAAATGTTTACTTTTCTAATTGTAGCCATTTTCCAATTAAATATCAAATATTAATTAAATGTCTTCTATGTGTTTCGTCAGATGTTGTACATATTGTACATATATTATCTCTATACTTTATACCTATACTTTGTGTAAGAAAACAAATTGATAGGGCCCCCAAAAATCACAAGGTTCAATCAGTGGCTATTTTTAAGTTTAAATGTTTTGTTTAGCAATATGGGTGTGCCCATTTTAATATGCATTTTATAAAACATCATTTTAGTAGTGTGCTTTATACATGCTGTTTTTATCCAAGCAGTCTTGTTGACCTTTATTACTTATTTCCAAATTCTTGTCGACTAGGTCTTCTTTCCAGTGTGCAAACAGATAGCTGTGAATGGGTGAAGACATGTCTTTATTTATACTGGCAAGGGCAAAAAATTAGGATGCAAGTATGAATTCATGTGTGAACCAGCTGATCCAGTGGGGGGGGGAGCTCATGATAACATCACATATCAAAAACAAACAAAAAAATCACTACTCTCTTACCTTTATCACCACAGCACAGATCTTTTCTATAAAGTGCACACACACACACACAGTGTAGGAGTTTACTGCAGATAATTACCCATGTGCTGTAGTTGTGTAGCTCTGCTACATCAAAGGCCTTTTAAGCCACCGAGCAGATGTGAAGCAATGAGGTTGACCGCCATGTCATTAAACCCTCCTCCATGGTTGTTGACAGACCCTATGCCTCTTGAGATGTAGCTACAATAAATCCAGTCTCCACACACACACAAATTCATGGTCACACTAACATTCACACACATGTACACAATATCCCATCGTTGTTGTGCCCGACTGTTGTGATTTATACAGTTGTGATTTGTTTCTTTTAACACTAACCCTAACAGTGCGCCTGCTGGAGCTGTTCCGATGCTGGCGTGAAAGTGCTCACCACATCACCAGCGTTGTTGTTATTCTGCGTGAAAGACAAGATCCAAGGGGATTTAGGGCTTGGAGAAGTGGGATTAAGAAGTATGCTGCTAGCTGCTCGCAGTGGTGGTTTAAGGTCGTGGTCTTGGTGGAGTTTGTCCCTCCATGCCACACCTTCCTCCAGAGCAGTAATTCCCATCCCCTGTAGATAAGCTCAACTCCTTTGTAAAAACAGAATTTTGATATAAAATATATGTGTATATCTGCAGCTGTAACACTTACACTGTATGTTGTAATCAAAAATAAATGGCACCTAGTTTGCAAGCAAACAGAAAGGTATAAACTGCTGGATGAAATAAAAATCTAATAGTACTGAACAATAATCAAATGATTAAATGTATTATCAGTTTTAACAGACCTAAGCACTGATACTGACAAAAAAAAATGCATTTTATAAATGAGTAATGTTGAATAACATCTGGTTAAAAATCAGCTAGAATAAATGCATCTGGACCACGAAGAGAGGTGTTGATAAAGGGTTTGTCTGGCTGTGCTGTAAGGGTACATCAGGCGAAAAAAGGTTGGGAACCACTGCTCTAGAGGGAGAGGAGAGCACGAAGAGGGTGTAGGGATTCCCTCTTGGTTCTACTTCCCACCATCCCTTCCTATCCCCAATCCGCCCCCATACCCTAAGAGTGTTTGGCCTTCACCCAGTCCCTAATGGGATTAGTAGGGGACTATAGGAGCAGGGAGACAGCTTCACTGGGGAGCAGACAGCCTGGCATGGGGGCAAGGTGTTGCTGGGCTCAAAGGCATAGGCCCCTGTCTGAAAGGGTAAAGCAGCAGGGTTGGCACTCTCATGTAATACACACACACACACACACAATGTATAAGATGCAAGCTCCAAAAGAGTGTTGGCAGCTCAGCATGGGCAGCTGGGGGGCCTGGATGGGACAGGGTGGGTGTCAGACTGGCACAGCCAAGAGGACAACAGACTTCTAATACAAATCAAGGAGATTTAGTAATGGATATACGTGGGTCTGACAGAGACGGCTTTGTGTTCTCGACCAACTGCTCTCCTCTCTCACATATATTCCACTGAGTGCAAGTTCTTCTCTTGTATAGCAAAAAAAAAGAAAGCTTGTTTTATAAGCGTATTAGCCGCAGGATGCTGATATATTTAGAATCTCCACACCTGTCGTATCTACACACACATTTGCAGATGAAGCTAAGAAAAAAAAAACACATCATCTGCATACAGTGTGAACGTACAGATTAGCTCCGTCATAGAAGCAAAATGTGTATGCGTGGATAAAAAATGGCTTTAGAGAAGCCCTGGTAGCTGAACGTCAACTGCAACGTTCCCATTTGGAGTCCATCTGGGGACCTTTGTCATACTCTCTCTCTCTCTCTCCTCATACTTCCTGTCTGTATCTTTACTGCTCACTGTGAAATAAGGGCTAAAACACACACACAATCTTTAAAATGCTTTTACAGCTAGAATGCCAAGTTGCATCGATGCCAGTGAATCACACCCTCAAAACAGCACACAGGCATACAGCCATTAAGAGCTGCTAATTTAAGACAGTTCTCAATTATTTCTTTGTCCTTTCTCTTTTGGCTCTTTGGATCTGATTTCAAAATATAGCTCTTGAATGTATGCACTTTCAGGTGTGTGCAGTATTCAACTATGCAGTCTTAATGTTGTGATTGTGTGCACGTGAGTGCATCGTGCGTGTAAATCTCCTCCCATATAGATTTAACTGGAATGATCGTTAAACATACCCATAATAGCCGTTAACTTGAAATCAGCTTTTCTTGGGGGAAAAATAACATTCCTTTCTTGTACAACATTTTAAAACCACGTTTAAACTTGATCGTTCCCAGTTGTAATGTGATGTTCTTGCTATCATCCTTTACTGATTTAATACATCTCTTCCATCTGTTAGAATATTGTAGATATATAGATAGTCGTTCACGACTTCCTCTCGCTCTCCTGCGTCTTTCTCTGCGTGTGTTCCTCTAATACGACCATCTTTGTTTGCAGGGAGTCCCCGTGCTTCAGCCTCGGCTCTGCACTTCCCATCTCCCTCCATCATCCAGCAGTCTAGCCCCTACTTCACCCATCCAACAATCCGCTACCACCACCATCCTGGACAGGATCCCCTGAAGGAATTTGTGCAGTTTGTCTGTGCTGATGGTTCAGGGCAGGCCGCCGGACAGGTAAGGCTTTCCGCCAGAGAGGAGGACAACAGGAGGACTAACATTGTCACTCTAATGATGTGCCTTTTATACAGAAACTGCAGATAGTACCACTCTCTGCACCTACCTACCTAAATATTTCAGATTTTTAAAAGATTTCTTATTCACATTATAATATATTCTAATAAAATTAAACATTATTGGAAAAAATACATGGAAGCAAAGAAAGGCCATAATAATAAAATTTTTTTAAATAAGCAACTGTATATTTTTAGTTGAATTTAACCATTCTGAAATAGTCAGCAGTGACATTTTAATGAATATTTTACCTGACATGACCACTCTTAGTTAGTGATTTTAATTCTCCTTTTGTGAATTTTACCGAGAGCAAAAAAGTAAATAGTAATAATTTGTGGTGTTCTGAAATGTATATAATTCCAGTGTTTCATGCTGTAATTTTTGTTTTTACTTTTCTTGGATGTAACTGACAGGGTGTAACATAACAGGGTGGCCTTTCGATTCAGGTTCCGTTGATTCTCCTCAGTAGCCTTAAAATCTTAAATTCAGGGGAATACAACAAGTCTAATTGAAAGTAACTTGATTTCTTTTTTTTACCTTTCCTATTTTTTGCTTCAAATTTCATTGTTGAGCAATGTCAGTAGTTTTGTATGTTTCCAGTTCTCTATCTGAATCTTCTCAAATTGTAACTCTAGGCACCTGAATCTACCTTCTGGAAAATATAAATAAAAAACAGGAGTTCAAACCACAGACAGTTTTATTTTAGTGTAGTATTCAGTTATGGTTAAATTTCACATGTAGGTTATAAAATTAAAAGCATAATGGCCTGTTTCTGCTTCTGTGTGTGTGCCTGTTTTTGAAAGGTTACTGTAGAACTCAGTTTAAGTGGACAGTGCATGCCAAAAGCTATTTTATTTTATAAAGCTATTTTTGTGATAGAAATACACTCCACAGCACAAGTGAACACACTAGACATTTGTTTATGCAGCTGGTCTTCAGATCTGTGTATTGTCTTGTCGATGTCATTTTGCCGTTTGCTGTTTCAGCCTCCGATGTTACCCTTCCTCCCCTTTTAATTTTTTCTTTTGCTCCACCCAACCCCTCAGAAGTTGCAACCATCAGCACGAGAGTGAATCGGTCACGACACACTTCAGTCAAGCATACCTGTCTTGTGTTGTGTCATGGTGTTTCTGTTTTCATCTCTAGCCATTATGATTTTAGTTTGGAGTTTGGTTGTTTGGTTGTTTGGTGCTGGTATGCTATCAGTGGTGATGTTGTGCTTGTGTAGACAAGTAGTCTTCCATGGTTTTGATTTCTTGCCATCTTCAGGATGAACCCAGTCAAATAATTTACTCACTTCCCTCCTCCACACCTCCTCCACCTACCACGGACCACTCCTGTGGGACCTCTCACCTCCAGCTCCAGCTCCCACTCCTTATCAATCCCTGTGGTGATTATTATTTTTCACACTTCCGTAAAAGATGGCGTCCACATATATCATTGCTTTGGTTGTTGTTTCCCACCACCTCCTCTCTTTCCTTCCACCATTGCCTTCCCTCCCTCCGTCATGGATATTTTTTTGGACCTGGCCTCCCGAGCTGCGTCCTTTTTCTTTCATTCGGTGTCTGGGGATTGTCGCATGTCGCCCTCCTGACCCTATTTGTGTTGTCTGCAGCCAAACGGGAGCGGCCAGAGCAAAATGCCAGGCTCCTTCTTGCTGCCTCCACCTCCCCCAGTGGCCCGCCCAGTGCCCCTCCCTATGCCCGACTCTAAACCCAACAGCATGCCCCCTGACGGCGGACTCTCCTCGCCCGCATCTCCGTGTAAGTGACCCCTCAGAGACCATTCTCAAAACCAAAGTAATAACAAAAATCAGAAAATCCCCACCCTTTCAAGTGAAAAGACCCTTGCCATTGTTCTTTCTCAACTTCGTGCCATCATTGTTCCTGTGTATCCAACATCTCACCTCCCCCCCGGAAGGCTATGGAAGCCAGCACAGAGTATGGTCTGTGGAGCTTAGTACAGTAGACCACCAGAGGTTCGGTGAGAAATATCTTTCATAATGGACTTCTGTGGTGCTCATCAGGGTTCTGTATTAGGCCCTGTCAGTTTGAGTGACTCTACACGTTGAATTCGTTCTGCGGTGTCTGGTGTGGAAGCTGTATCACCACCCCAGTTCTTCTCCTTCTAAATCCTCCTTTCTTACCCCCTGCTGGACTCATCAGCAAACTTTGTCAAAATCCTGAGAAGAATTTGATTATTAATTGATTCTAAGTTGTGAAAGCCACAAATTTAGGGCAGTTAATGTTTGCGGACTCCAAAACAGGGCAGTAGAAAATGGGACATAGGTGGTTGATTTTAGCTTATTGGTGTGTTTTGTTTTGTTTTGTTTTTTTGTTTGTTGATTGTTAAGCAGAGTAGGGTGTGTATTTAAGGTTAGTCTTCGGGTTTATTTTACAATCATTTTTTCTTCCTCACCTCTGATAGGAGGGGCACTGGATGGAGCACTTTATTTTTTTTGTTTTTAGCTTGCCTTCAAATTTAGTGTTTCCTTTTATCCCCCAGTCAGTGTCTCAAAGTCTTCTATGTCTTATGTATGTTATTCCAATTTGTAGAAACACATGGAATTATCCTGTGTATGTTCATATACATAAATCTCCAAATTCTCCTTCCCTCTGTCTCTCTCCTCTTTTTGTGCTTTATCCCTTTCCTTCACGCAGACAGACTCACACATGCACAGTTCTGCACACTGCATCCCTGAATCCCTCAGTGAGATTCAAATTCTGGAGTCCGTAGGGTACCTCAAACTGCCCTAAATTTGTCACATTTTGATGCCAGTGGGTTTTAAATGTCCCTGACTGTTTCTTAATGTCAGGACTCTGGTGCGCTCTATCACTTCCAACTGAGTTTATCGACAGGGTTTAATTACTCAGGGACATCTAAGTTTACTTGCTGGATTTTGGCAGACTTCTATGTGGAGTTTTGTTGACCTCAATGATATATAGCTTCTATCTGCTTTTTATACATTATGTATGTATGTATACCACTGAATGTTAAAGCAATAGTTCAACACGCTGGGAAATATATATATGGTTCCGCTCTAATGTAGAGTTAATATGAACATGCTATCACTTAGCATAGCTTACCTCTATTCTAACTGATAGTACATTAAAGATGTTAAAGATAGGCAGACTCAGGCTGGCTGTTTCCCCCTTTTTCATTCATTATGCTAAGCTAGCCAAGCTAAATGTGATTTCCCAAAGTGTCTATGTACAGGAAATTACAGTAATAATTGTTTTTCTGTGCACTGATGTTTTCCTTTGTTGTTTTTCTGTTTCCGTAGCATACTCCACGTCAGGCGCCACAGCTCCCAACAGGTTTGTCGGCATCGGATCACGGGACAACAACTTTCTGAACATCCCACAGCAGACACAGGTATGACTGTCTGTGTGTGTTAAAGAGAGGGGGAAGCACGTCTGTTTTGACTGTGATTACTGGTCAAACTCAGGAAACTTATTAACTGTGTGGATGTATGCCAGAATATGTCTTATTCCCTCACTCCCTGAAGCCTGCTGCTGGGTTTCCTCCACCTCTCCTCTCACACCATCCCACAGTGCACCATCAGTGTGTGCATTTGTACATCTGTATTTTACTGTACGTGTGTGGTTTACCATATGTGCTCAACCGTTTATTTGGCACATATTGAGCCTACCCTTTAGGCAGCAGGCCTTCTCCCTTGCTGCCATTCCTTTCCCACTCCTTGCCAAACCCCCTGCTTCTATTTTACTTTGATTCTCTTTGTCCTATTTCACTTTCCTTCCTCTCGCTTATTCGTTTTCTTCTCTTGCTGCTTTTTACTTTCTCACCTTCTTCGCTTCTTCTCTACAGTGCTCTGTGCCTTGTTCATATGCCTCCTCCATTACCACCAGTACTTTTTTCATTAGTGTCCAACCACACCCGCCTGGAGCCAGCTCAGCTCAGCTCAGCTCTGCTCCTCGACACATGGAAACCATCTGAAACTGCTCTGCTGATCCCCTCCCCTGTTTCTTTGCCCTTCTTTCTCTCACTTTTCACTCGCATTTCCTCCATTCCTCATCCTTACTGCCTCTGTGCTCATTATACTCCACTCTTTATTTCCATTGATCATTTTTTCACTCCCATATTTATCTCTTTAGCTCCACCACTTTTCACACTGTTTTGCATCATATTTTTTACGTAATGCCTTCCTGCCGCTAATGTGCCTTTGCTCAAAAAAGCCTGCCTAACTCATTAGCATAAGTGCTTGTTTTGTTTACAGTGTTATTTTTATGCATAATTTGATACAGTACATTGTCAGAAGTATGCAGACACTTGACCATCATTCCTAAAACAAGACCTTCAACAGCTTCCACTCCTGTGGGAAGGCTTTCTAAACCTGGCAGCAGGGATTTATACTCAGCTAAAACAACACGATCGTCAGGTCAGGCACTGATTTGTGAGTGATGAACTCTGGCTCGGAGTCAACGTTCCCCTACATTACAAATATGTTGGGTTGACTTGAGGCCAGGGCTGTGTTTAGGTCACTCAGGTTCTTCAACATCGAAGTGAGAAACCCTATTTCTTTATGGATCTGGCTTTGTGCAAGGGGGTTCTGTCATGTTGAAACAGGAATTGGTCTTCCCAATTCCCAAGTTCCATAAAGTTGATTGCACACGGTTGACTGATACACATCTATCAGTTTCAGATGTGTATCATTCAGCATTAAGATTTCCCTTCACAGGAGCCACGTGGCCTAGCCCAAAGATGAATAAAAGTATATGACTGTGGGATTGACATAGTTTTAGCTATGTAGTGTTTGATGTCATTGATGCTCATTACTCAGTGGGACATAAGTATGGTTTTACTTTTCAAAACACACAACAGTAATTATGTTTGTGTGCCTGCCAGAGAAAGAGAAATTAATTATGCACTAAAATGATGATATCTTACCAGACAAAGAGCATGTCAGAAGTTAGTATGTGTTGACTACAGGACAGTAAAGGTAGAGTGCGTGGCTCATACTGACAACAGTGGACTCCATGTGCCCTCTAATGGTAAATGTTGGTTGCTACAACCAGAGGAGGAGGGAAAGAAGATACCAACGGGGCAGGGGAAAAGGGGAAATGCAGGGAACAGTGCGACAGAGTTTCAGCCCATATAGAAGTCACGTCCCAGCCGTCTCGTTACCCCCGGCAACCAGACATGATGTCATAGACAGTTGATCTTGAGAAGTGGCTGCTCAAGAGGGGGTGGTGTGGTGATGGGGTAGGAAAGAAAAGAGGGTGGTCACTGTCTGCTGCCAAGGATTTAGTAAGAGTGTTCATGGGAGATAGATTGTGTGTATGTGTGTGTTTTTGTAAGAGCATACACAGGAGGAGAGACCGGGAGAGTAACTAAGAAGGGAGGAGTTACAATGCCCAAGGCCTGCTGGGCCAGTGCCCAGGGGAGTGGGGTAGCTGAGAAGGGCAGGAGGCAGAAGGGGGAGTATTCATGCAACCTGTTAGAGTCAAACAAAACAAAAGGCTGCTTCCCTGGAGGCTCGGAGTAGTTTCCAAGGCTTGACTTCTAGAATGTTGGCACATTAGGCCTCAGTGCCAGATCTTGCAGGCCAAGCAGGGCAGCCAACAACAGCGAAGGTGACCCATTTCTGCTCCCTGCTCACGCTGAGCGGGAGAAACCTAAAGATGGTACAAGTGACAGGGAGCGCCAGAATGCTTTCCCCCTGCTGCTGCTTGGCCATTAGTAGCCAGTCACTGCACAGACATACTGTACCTACCTCCAGAAATTGACAGAATTGATGGTAATAGCGGGACTAATGCTCCACGTGAATCACTGTATTTGTATAAACCCCTTTTGACAAAAGTCAACAGTCTACAGGCTCAGGCGGTGAGCTGCGGTCTCAGTAGTTCACATCTCCCATACTGATTTATGATATATTTCCTTGTTACCACATTACAACTTCATTAGTGGTCAGTTGGTACATGGATTGCAGATGGATGACCCTTTTGCTGAGGTTTGTTAGATATTCAAGAACCTTAGGGATAAATGGTGATTTAGCTTCTTACCTCGTCACATCACTATGTCAGAATTCCAAATGTGTCCAGCACCTTGTTTTCTGACTGCCAGTTAACTGTCTCTGAAATCGACACACAGCAGATTGTCAATTAAATTATAATGTGTTTTGTTTTTGTTCTCGTCTACCAAGTCTTACTGGTTTTGACACTAACTTAATCTCCTATCCCAACCCCTCTTACCCTTTTTCATTTTTCAGTCTTGGTTCCTCTGACAAGATCTGTGTACAAACCAGCAACTAGAATTCTTTCTTTACAATCGGAAATAGAAAAACCCACAGGATAATTGTCCTCCAACCAACCCACCGACCGGCCCTGACAGTATGTCTCACCTGATACAAAATATAACCAAGTAACGCAGGAAATTACAGCAGCATGATGCTTTTAGAGGAACTCTGGACTCATTTACCCAGTCAGAGGGAGGACCCTTTTTAAGCAATGATGGATAAATGGAAAGACGAATGGACGGACATGAGGATGCCAGGATAGAGAAAGGAGTAAGAGGACGAACAGCATCAAGCAGGCATCTCTTCTGAAAAACCACCGAACCAGCAGCAACGCAGGAGGAACGGGAAGATGAAAAAGTGGTCAACTTCTTCTACATCGCAAGGACGCATTGTGTAACGAATGGCTATAAAAATCAACTGTCCAAAAAACATTTTTTAATCAGGTTTCCCAATTAAACTCTTACAAAGCTTCACCCACCATGAATCCACATCCCGAATAAAGCAAAGACACAATTAGGTTTGCAATGAAAGCTGCAGTCCATGATCCTGTGATGTCTGTCACCACCTGAAACAAAATCCAATTGACCAGTGTTTCTCTCCCTCTGAATGACCATTGACTCTACAAAGGCCCATTTTACCTTAACTACTAACTAGAGAGAGACCATGCCAAAACATATCTTGATTAAGGGTTGCACTACAAGCTGAATCAATTAACACTAATCCTAATGATGTGCACTATTTACCTACAAGGCATGGGAGGTAAACCAGACTTGCCTATTATGTGTTTTAAAGAGGAAAAACCAAGGTACAAGGAGCCTCCGCGTGTCCCCAACCCCCTTCGTTCAGTTCGACAAATCATTGGCCTCCACTTGTATCCCCTCCCCACACAAAACAAAACGTACTCACTACAATCTGTGCCATGGCCACAGCATTTACAATTGAAAATACACACACAGTCGCCCACTTTTAGATAGCATTATTTATAGGTGGTGGTGTTGTGTTATACTTTGATTTAATATGTGTATACAGTAAGCCCAGTGAACTCTCGCTACCTATTTGATTAGACACTTGATTAAATTTACAAACCAACACACACTAAAAATCCTAGTGTGTGCACATTCAGCAATTCTCACGACTATAAGCAGCAGCTATTGGTTTCCCTTTTTGCCCTCTTGTCATGTAGATGAATGATTTTGTTATCTGATTTGAGTTTATTCCTTTTGGACTTCTACTATTTTATAATTGTTTTGTATTTGAATGACGGCACCTTATAGAACAACACAATTAGATGTGGGATGTTGACACGGCGTAGACAGGGTGGTTGGCTAACCCGAATCAGCTAAAAGTTTTAAAAGTTAGACTTTTTGGGAAATGTGCTTATTCACTTTGTTACTGAACATTGGTTGAGAAGTTTGATACCGCACTTATGTCTGTACAGTAAATATGTAGCTAGCACAAAAAGACATTAGCTTAGCATAAAGACTAGAAATAAGGGGAAACAGCTGGCGAGGCTCTGTTGGAACGCGACAGACTGTGAAAATGAGCTCTAAAGCTCATGTTAATCATGTCGTTTTATTTGTTTGGCCCGTAAAACAGACTGAGACACATGTACAAATGGCAAATTGCATTTGTACAATAGGTAAAAATGGTACCAGGTTAGACGTGGAATTTGAATTAGGAAATCCAGGTCGGTCAGTTTTTCTGGTGATTTGTTACAGCAAAAGTTGAACTAGGATTTACTCCCCCTCCCCCCCCCCCCCAACCCAAAGCCCAGCAGAAGATAGACCTTAAGACACAAACATGGTTTAGGCCATAATGTTGAGTGATTAGGGCCATTTTTCAAGGCTGTCAGCCTCTAGAAGAATGACATTTCGACTGAGGTTAAGTTGACCATCTCTCTGAATGAGGCCTTTAAGGTGTTGGTAGGCAGCTTTGAACAGACCATGCTAGCTGTTTCTGTTTTTCCGGGCTTTATGCTAAATGTAGCTAACTGTAGCCGGCTGTAGCGTCATGTTTACTGTACAGACATGAGACTAGGGTTCATTTATCTCTCATCAATAAAGCCTGTTTTCCAAAATGTCAAACATTTCCATTGACCTGGTTTTATTTGCCACATTCTGCACTGGAGGACCACACAATGCAGGGTTTTGACAATCACAGGAAGCTTATTTTCCGGGAAACTGACTTGCTGAACCGTATAGGTCTATGAAACGCTGAAGATTAGCTGCGTCTTCTATTTGACCCAGGTACAGCTGGTGTCCGGTGGTGGTGATATATTAGTGATGGAAAAACAGAACCAAGGAGGGATGTTTGCTGAAGATGGGACCCAGAATTAGAGACAATAGCTCTTCTTTCTGTCTCCCTAAAGTTTACCCTGTTGTTTACACTCCCAGACGGGCTGCTGCTCCAAGAGCAGATGGAGCCTCAATGCGGAGCAAAATGAATATGTGACATATCTGGCTTTTTTTTTTTTTTTTTCCTTTTTTGTGGAAGCAGGAACGAGGGCCTCTAAGGCTAGCAGCAGGAGGATCACATCATTGGTTGCTATATTAATCCCCCTAACACACACACACCAGCACTCCCCCTTTGCTATTGTGAATCGATGAGCCCTCAATGATCAAAACTGCACTAAAACAATCATACCAGCCAACCTTATGAGTAGATCGACCACCACTTAGTCAAGTAAGTCAGTGGACGTGTTAAGATGGAAACACACTTGCAGAGCACAGATCACCACTTCTTAAAAAAACAGATCTTTTAGCCCAAACACATGCCCAACAGAATTCAAAGGGAAGTCTTAAATATAGACAATCTGAGGAGGCCGTTATGCTTTTAATCATTTCATATCATGAGCCCACAAATATTCCGATCGATTGAGTTATTTCCCGTTAAAAGTTGAATTAAAGTCACCCATCCAACCTCACAAAATAACTGGACTGCCTGGCCATGTTCTTCACTGCAGGGAAACACGACATAGTTGGCCAGCTGACTGGCGACCATCTCATCAGCTTGGTAGAGAGAACTAGCTCCGCTGAGTACGACATTAACGATGGCTAAGGTGATTTCTTTTTCTAATCTATGGAAGTGCCTCTGTATTCCCATTATGCAATTTGTCAAACATGAATTCAGGTTCTTTTTCTCACATATAAGCTATAGTGAACGGTGAAAAATTTATGTCAGGAGAGGGGGAAAAAACGGTGACAGCTCACTAGATAATCGCAAGCATCTTTATATATAATACACATATATATATTTATAGATATATACATTTTTTTTATTTGCAAGATAAGCTCTGTGGCAGTCTAGTTATTTTTTGAAGCATGGCTTACATCGCACAGTCATAGGATGCAACTCTAAAAAAAAAAAAAAAAAAGAAAAAAAAGTTGATTTGAGCTAAAGTACCAGTCTCTAAACCCACACTCGCATTAAATGACGTAAAAAGCAAAGCAAATCCACAGCAATCACAACAGTAGACACACAGACAGTGATGATAACGTAGCTGAGGATTTAAAAGTAAAAAAAAAAAGAACAGATTAAGTTTTGTTTTTTTCTTTCTTGTTTTGATGGGAAGTATTGTTCTTGAAACTAAATGATGTATGTTGATTGAGCCATGTGCAATGCCTTGGTAGAGGAATTGTGTTTGTTTGTTAGTGATTGTTGGAGGGTATCACGCGATAAGAGGTAAAACCCTCTACGATTTTTCTTTCTCTCTCTTTTTGTTTTTTTTTTTTCCTGTGTTTGTTTTGCAAGTCCACGTGCTCTGGGACTCTAAATACGAGGGCCGCAAGAAAAAAAATCCCAGTCTTTGTAAGTAAGTTTGGGGAAATTGTTTTTAATTTCCTTTAGTTTTTTTGTTTGTTTTTTTCCTATTATCATTGTTTTTAAGAAAAAAAATCATTTCTAATGATTTGTTTTCAAAATGTGGGAGGGCTGAAGGAACAATTTTGCAACTCATAAAATATATATCACTATGAAAACTGGTGCTTTCATAAAGAATAAATTAACACTCAATCTCTATTATACATAAATAATAATAAACGAAATTAAGTGTTATCATAAAAGCAAATTTTAGGAAAACATGCATTATTCTATTTCTCTTTTTGTATTTACCGAGGGGGGGAGGGGTTCATTGTAAAAAAGAAAAAAAGGTTGTTGTGACAAAAGGCATTTTTCCTTCCCCAACCTTTACACCACAGCAGAGGAACTGTTACAAAATGCAAAAATCTTTTGTTTTTTTTCCCAGACTCTGACACGAGTGAGCCAAACGTGGGACAAAAGACAAGATCTTCCCCAATTTGGGAGATGCACAAGTGCGCGGCTTCCTGTTTCAAAGATGATGTCTGGTGGAGAGATTCCTCACTTTTGGTGTAAAATGTCTAGTTGCTCCAGCGACCTCGGTGGGATGCTTTCATCAGTTCAATAAGAACATGAACCCCACTCCCCCACCCCCCCTCCCCTCCTCTTGAATCCCCATCTCCCACTGTAAATGATTATAAATATTTGTTTGGTGATGTAGTGTTCTAGACTCAGAGCATCTTAAAGGTTGTCCCTAAAAAGTGCCTTTTGTTCACAGATTCCATCTTGTAATCCTGAGTGCCCATCTCAAAAAAAAAAAGTCCCCTCCTTCATACTTCTTTATCTTTCTCTTCCTCTTCTTTGAGCTTTTTAAAGCAGTATACATAGTACTAAAGGAAAATTGGTGTGATTTAGTTCCTCTTTTTATTGTTGAATAATTAAGAAAAGCTGAAAAAGAGACAAAAAAAAAAGAAATTTTCTGTCTTGCTTCTCTTCCTCTGTATCTTGTCTTCTGTCTATCTTGGACACTGGAGTAGTCTGTAGCCGCGTAACCTTCTCCTCCTTCCTCCCCCTTCCCTCCTTTTTCTCCTTCCTCCCTTTCTCTGAACGGCGGGGTAAAAAAAAAAAAAAAAGAACAAAAAAAAGGAATACGCAAAGATTTTTTTTTTTTGTCTGAGCAGAATGCAGTTAGCTCACATGTTATTCTTGTCTGTACGCTTCACATTGTATTACCATACCCATCTTCTTCAGCTTCTCCATTCAACAGCTAATGTAAGTGAACAAGTTACACCACGGGGCTCTGGGCTGTGCTGAGGACAGGAGCTAGAGTTGGGGGTGAAGAAATGGTTTCTCCCCTCCCCACCCTGGGTGTGATCTGTGACAAATTAATTCAAGGGGAGGGGGTAAAAGCACTCATGGGAGCTTTGTGGTTTTGGGCTAAGGTGAGGGACATGACTGTGGGACTGCTAGTATAGGCAGGTGTGTTTGTAATCCTTGTTTCTATTTATTTTTTATAATTGAATTTGGATTTGCTTTTTGATTACTTTTGTCATTGTTACTGCATCTTAGGCAGCAGTAAGACGCTGCATTGATACATTCAATTATGCACCTTTTGTAGTGGTTGAATGAGACCAGCTATTTAAAAAAAAAAATCAAATAAAATCATTTTAAAAAAAAGTAGGAGAAAATTCAACAGAAAAATGACTCAAAGCACCTTATAAGCGGACTGGTTCCACAGCAAGGAGACTGAGAGGCTCAGATTTAGCACAATCTTTCGAAATGTTTCACCATGTTGTATTTATTCACCACCACTGACCAAAGTGATATGGTTCCAAAAAAATAGAAGACTTTGGCGACATGTAGAGAAAGCACCTTGAAATTGCACCAGCAATGATAAAGTGATTACAGTTTTATTTGTCCTGCAAAACTAAAGATACATATGCAACTTTTTACTCGTCTTCATCAGGCAAATTAAGCCAGCTGCAGTATTATCGATCGAGCCTCGACAAGTGAAAGCGTCACAGTTAAGAAGCCATATCAGAGATGAGCAGGTTGTACGGAGCAGTGTGTGTGTGTGCGCGTGTGTGTGTGTGTGCTCTGTCGAGGGTGGGAGGGTGTCTACAGAATCTGCCCCTGCACCGTTCAAAGAGCACAGTCGGACCCTGTGGCTGAACCGTCCGCTGTTTCTCTCTTTTTTTTCTTGTTTGTTTTTAACACGTTTTAGAGGATGCTGGGCTTTGTTTAGCAATGTGTAGACCGAGCCCCCACCCACCCCTCACCCCCGACTGGTCCTAAACCCTCACCTCAGGCCCGTGACCCTCCCCAACACGAGTGCTCCTCTCCTGCCCCTTCACAGCAGCGTCCCATCCTCAGACACACCTCCCAGAGCCCATGGTGAAATGCATGTGTTAATTACAGTTTCTTTTCCATAATAATAATAAAAACAGTTTGAAAAGAGCAAAACCTTTACTTGATTGAATAAAAGGATGTTCTTGACTGTATCTGCCTATGTGATTATTACTGTGTCATTTCAGGGGGGTCAAATTCTGCATTTAAGACATAAGTAAACACGCGTGAGCAATTTTTTTTATATTTTCAATTACTTAATTAATCCTATGGGGGATATTCTTGTTTGGACAGCTGCTACATTCAATGTGTGCTACTGATGGGGGTTCAGTGTCTCGTCCAAGGACAGTTTTCTCCTAGCACCAGGAACCAGGAGTCTGCTCTAGGACGACTCTATCAACTGAGTCACAGCTGCCTCTTACGTCATCAGCTAAATCTACTGTATGTAACTGTTTTTATTACACAAGATGCAGAGCTTCTAAAAGTCAACGCAGACGTTGTTGAAGTTCTCTGATTGGTTAGAAGGACGAGCCTCACTCAAAAACTCGTAGAAACAGATACAGTGCTGTAAAAAAGTATTTCCCCCCTTCTTGATTTGATTAAATTTTTTTTTTTACATATTTGTCACACTCAAATGATTCAGATCATCAAACAAATATTACACAAAGATAGTAGTAAATACAAAATGCTGGTGTGATTGAAATGATTAAATGGTTTCATTTATTAAAAGAAAAAAGAGCTATATAAACCTAATGGCTCCAATCAAGAATGGGGATTTTCTGGTAGAGCGCAGAAATTATGGAACAGTCGTCCAGCAGCCTCAGACCATCACACTGTCACCACCATGACCACACTTGACTGCTGGTAATGTGTTCTCTTTAATGAAATGTTGTCATTTTCATGCCAGATGTAACGGGAGGCACACCTTCAAATGTGAGACAAGCCTTTGTGTTCTTCTTCTCTCCCATGGATGCCATTTCTTCTCTTTTTATTGTTGAATCATGAACACTGACCTTAACTGAGGCAGGTGAGGTCTGCAGTTCTTTAGATGTTGGTCTGGGTTTTTTTTGGGACCTCTTGGATAAGTTGTTGTTGTGTTCTTCGGGTCATTTTGGTAGGTCGGTCACTACTGGTAAGGTTCACCACTGTTACATGTTTTCTTCATTTGTGGATAATGGCTCTCACCGCGGTTTGCTAAAGTCCCAAAGCTTTAGAAATTGTTTTTAATCTATAGATTAGATTAGATTGCATGTGTTGCTTTTTGAGATCTTTCAGCATCCTTTACTT
>JAUBNQ010000027.1:3469562-3481358 GCA_032353495.1 Ctenopoma kingsleyae | reverse complement strand
ACACACACACACACACACACACAGAATAACAGCATTATAGAGTGCCGTTTTCTATAGGACAACCTTCAGAGCTTTTTGATTATTGCAGAAAATAATCTCTGTGAGAAACAAAATGTTACAATACTTCGGATACAGCAAGCTAATCTTCAAATCAACGTGATTTTTAAAGCCTAAAGATGCTCGCCTGCAGTAAAATGTTACGGAGAATACTTCAAATCTGAGTTTAAAGATGTGGGTCTTTAGTTTACCAGTGGTTAACACTCCTTACTTACTACACCTCACGTTTTCCTTTCTCCCATGTAACTGAAACTGATTTTAACTAGAGAAAAACAAATGTAGCTTCTTGTTCCTAGCTGTGTTACTGGCAGATTTTGGCTTCAGCTATCTATCTTATTAAGATAATATCAGATCTATGAGTTGGCTGGTACTGCTACAGTAACTTTTCCTAATTCCCATTAAAATAACCTTGTAGACGTCATGATGGCTACAAGTACAAGGTCATGCAAAAAAGTCTGAGGCTAAAGCTACAAGTTTCTGGTAAAAAGTTAGCATCCTCACTCTACGATGATGTACTGTAGGTAGAAAAGAAGAAAATAAATGACAGACCAGTACTGAGGTAGTTAATTTATGCTGAGAATAATGAAATCTCTCACTCTTATTCTGTTGTAACATTGTTTGGTTCTCTAATAGTCATCTCTGCTGCTCATATAATTAATGTCATCAAAATGAACATAAAAAAATAGTGCATCCTGGTTAAAGACTCTCCAGTTAACTGCCGTTGTGTGTCATACGTGCTACTGCAGCTGTCAAAGCAGAGCAGAGTACTCAGCTGTGAAACTAGGAGCTTTCAGGAACGTGTGACTGTGTGAGCATGTGAGTAGCTGTGTGCTGTGCTTCCATGTGTGACTATATGAGGCTGTGTGCGTGTCTTACTCCTCGTGTCGCAGTATCTTATCCTCTACGGCCTGCAGCGCTGCAGCCAGCGACGCGCTGGTCTCCTCCAGCTTCTGATGCACCAGAGAATCCACACCGAAGTCAGGTGTTGTTGGAGCAGGCGGTGCCGTGACCCCACTCCCCACCATCCCGCTGTCCACTGATACACCCCCAATGGAGGAGCGAGGGGGCTTGACAGGTGGTGGAGTGGGGCTAGGAGTAGCAGGAGTCTGGGGAGTTTGGGGAGTTTGGGGAGTTTGGGGAGTCTGGGGCGTCTGCGGCGTGGTGGGGGTCAGCGGGGTGTGGGGGCTCTGGGAAGACGGGCTCGGCGGCTTCGCATTCGGCGGGCTGGGAGTGTTGGAAGGGGGGAAGGAGGGTGGTGAACTGGTCTGTCGGGCTACCGCAGAGTGGTGTTTGATTTGGGCAGGAGGTGGGGTCGGGGAGGGGGGACTGGTCATGGAGTGGATCAGTTTGGCAGGTTTGGGCGCCGTGGGAGGGGGTGCTGGTTTTGGCGACACAGGTGGAGGGATCTTTTTTCCTTCCACTGCAGAGACAGAGAAAAGGCAGCGTTACTGACTGACAGACAAAAGCTTTAAAGGGTCAGTGACACACAAAGACAACATCAAACAACCAGAGCGAGTGACGTGACGTCGCCTCACACTGCTCGTCTGGGCCAAAAAACTGCACTAGAAAATAACTCTCTATACCTGTAGATGTAGAAATTCACTCAACAGCTGACATTTGGCTTAAACATAATATAGTGCTTGTTGAAATCTAAACACCCCCCCAACACCTGTCTGGATATAAAATTGGAAGGAAGGTGAGTGTTCGACACTGTAGTCGCCGTCTACAGCAGCAGACAGCGTTGATCTTTTGTTGTTTTCAGTCTTTATAAATACACTGGTTGTCTTACTAGCTGTGTGTTTTGGAAGGGAAACAGTAACCTAGGTGTTTCATTACAAAGCACATGGAAATTTCAGATGTCTTCAGTCCATAAGTTGTCAGTACCTGGGCTTCCAGGTGTCCCAGGGCCCGGCAGAGGGACTCTCTTATTGGAGGCAGGCTGCTGGGGGGTCTGTGGGCCCCCTTGTCTCTTTATCTGTGCCACTACAGGCTTGGGAGACACTGGAGGCTTTGGTTTCCTCACTGGACCTCCTTCATTGCCCACTGGAGCTCCTTGATCCACACTGTCCCTACGAGGAGCTGGAGTCACGTGTGGTTGGGGCTGCGTTTGAGGCTGCTCCATCACGCCGGCATCAGACACCGGACGACGTTTCATGGTGGCAGTTCCATTCTGATAGGGTACTGGCTGTGTGGTGTTTGCTGTCCCGGCCCCCGCAGGCTCTCCATTGGCCGTGGGCAGGTCTGCGTAACCCTCAGGCTCCTTGTCGCGACTCTTGGGCCGTCGTTTGACGGTGGACGACTCCTGGAGGGTGAAGTCGGAGCCATTGGGTTGGGGCTTGGAGGTGTGGGGCCGTCGCTTTAAGGTCGTTGTGGGTTCATCCCTTGAGATGTCCTCCTGTGCGTAACTGCTGTCTCCCTGCGGGTCGTCACCCTGCAGACATACACAAAATACACACTAACGGAAAATTCATAAATTCATGACAAGAGGTAATTTTTGCACAGACATTCAAAAACATTGACAAAGATAAATGGATAACACATATAAAGCTCACAGAACATAGATTTACAAGAGCTTCTGTATGGATTACTACACGTTTGACTTTAGCACATTTCATTACATAGATAGATACGTAAACATAGACATATATAGAAAGACATTTATATAGATAGCTACCTGTCCATGTCCTTCTCCTTCTCCTCGACCCTGACGGCGGATGGTCAAGCTTCCCTCTTCTGCAAATGGCAGGTTCTCTGATGAACTGCCGCTGCCCCCAGAGTTGGGGTGGGGTGAGGATGGAGGGTGGGGTGGGGAGGAATTTACAGGGGGAGGGGAGGTTTCTGGCTGAATCGAGGGAGAGGGGAAAGCAGAGGGAGTTGGCTGTTCACGCCTGGCAGCTGCTACCAGCTCAGAGACAGGGCCACTGATGGTCCGCCGTCGGTTCACAACTTCGCCGTCTAGGCCAATGGCATCACGAGTTTTTCCCACCTGATAAACACACAAGCATGACGTTAGGTCACAGGTTCACCGTGTAGTAGCTCATTAAGTTCACTGTCATACATGTACAACAATAAACCTCACACAGACAGATACCTGTAGGTAATTCTTCTGCAGGGCCATGCCTTTGGCTCCACCCCCTATAGAAGACATCTCCAACATGGCGGCGATGCTCCTCACACTACCCACACTGCTTGTCTCCACAGCACCTGTCTCAACTGACACCCCCAGATCGCTGGCCCGCCGCTGCTGGTGGTAAGGCACGTCCAGCATCCCCCCAGTGGTGGTGAGCGTGTGCTGCTGTGTGTTGGCGTCTGTCAGGTTGGAGTTGGAGATGGCAGAGCTGGATCGTTTGGGTGGTGGTGGGGGCGGGCCTTTTTTCTTCTGACGCAGAGCGAAAGACTGCGTCTGATTACGGTTGGCGCTCTTCTCCTGGTTGCGGACGGAGTGGCTGCGACTGACACGGTGCGTCACCGTGGCATATTTACCACCTTCCCCTCTGACGACAGCTGAACCCTGACCTCCCACTACCTCTGCTTCTCCTTCTCCTCCCCCCCCACCTCCTCCTCCTCCTCCTGCTCTGTCGTCACACTCGCTGTCTGAGACGGCATATCGGCTGAGGCTGTGGGTGCGTTTCTTCTGGAGTGCAGAGGGCTCTGCTCCGTCTTCCTCAGCCAGCTCAGCCTCTGGTGGGAGACAGAGGAGTGGGACCTGCTGGTTCTCCCTGACCTCCATCACCTGCATCTGTGGGTGTGGCTGAGGGTGTGCCTGATGCTGAGGTTGGACTGGAGGCTGCTGCTGCTGCTGCTGCTGCTGCTGCTGCTGCTGCTGCTGCTGGGGCTGAACCTGTGGACACGGAGCTCCGCGATGTGTGGGAGACTGAGGGGGATGGGAACGTGGTGACTGAGGTCTCTCTCCCTGGATGAAGTGTGGGGATGGCTTGGATTTGGCCTGTGGGGAAGCTGTGCTCTGAACGGAAGAGGTGGAGGAGGAAGATGAAGTTCTAGTCTTGGTAGGGGTGTGAGGAGGCGTGTAGGGAGGAGCAGGCTGAGAGTGGGAATGGGAGTGACGATGTTTGCCTTGAGAGGAGACACTGCCTCTGTGGGAGGACGTGCTTCCCTGGCTGCTTTGCTGCCTCATAGTCCGCGCCTCCTTCTTAGGTGGCCCACCACTTCCTCCTCCTGTCATCATGTCATCATGATCTTTGCTGAGGGTGCGAGTTCGCTGAGCTTTGACCTCCTGACCTGGCTGGATCATGGCACTCTGCAGCTCAGTGCTCAACTCGCTGTCCTGGAAGGTGCTCATCTTTGGAGACATGAGCTCTGAATAGAGAAAAAAGCTAATTAATATAAAGATTATATAAATAAAGATTAGTCTTAAAAGCACAAGAGGAGTTGATGATAATGAGATTCTCATCTGTTAGCTTACCGTCTGGAGGTGGGCCGTCCACTGATATGACTTCCTGCTGCTGTGTGATGGGTGGAGGCTTCTTCCTGGGGGAGCTCCGTCCCTCGGAACTGCGCTGCATTTCAGCCAGTCGCTTCACCGCTAGCATCAGCTTCTTCTGGTGACCTGAAACAGATTACAATTATGGCTATTGTTTTATTAAACTAATTTGAAGACATTTTTCAACATTTAAACATCAAAATACTGTTTTTACATTATTCTTTCTTAGATCTAACTGTGAAACAAAATAAAACATTATCAATCAGGAATATAACTGCACAAATCAATAAATAACCTTTTCAAAATCCTGAGAACTGAGTGTATAAAGAAACTGTGGTTATCTAGCATTACTGATGAGCACAGTTTTTTTTTAATTAGCTACCTGGCTAAAGCAAACAATCATCATAAATCTTCTACTGTTACATTGTATAATTGTACTAATTATTACATACAATAGTAATTATTAATTACTTATTTAGTAAGACTAGACTTAAAACATAACTTTCCTTTTTGATAAAGCTTATGGTTAGAGATGGCTCAGGTGATTCTGAACCATCTCTTAGTTATGCTGCTATAGATTTAGTCTGCTGGGGGACCTTCCTGATACACTGAGCTCCTTTCCTCCTTCTCGGCCCTGGAGCCGTGGTAGCTGCCCAGTGCCTCATCTGCTGCCCATTGTTGTTGTCTTGATATCTGTTACCTGCTGTTCTTTTCTCTCTCCTCTTTCCACTCACCCCAACCGGTCGAGGCAGATGGCTTAATCTACATTGCATTTTAATGTCACAGTACTATATTCATACTGTTGTACAGTTTTTGAGGCTCTACATGTAACTTGTTTATGTCACACTAGCATTATTTCACATTCTTGTGTTAGTGTGTTCCATGAACCTCTACATATAATTGTGATTCTTGGTAACAATCACTGACATCTGCAGAACCTAGTGCTTTGATCGTCTGCTACCAAGGTGAGTACATGTAACAAAAAAATGAATGAATGTGTGTATAGTATAATGTGACTTACCCAGTTTGGTGATGCCTATTTCCTGCAGGTCCTCCCAAGTGATGTCAGTGATGAAGTCAATGTTCTCATACCCATTCTGCACTAACACCTGGTGGTACTGGCTTAGACCAATGGCAGACAGCCACTCTCCTAGACTGGCCTGTGGGATAACCAATTGACACATCTGGTGATATTTATTTATAGTTTGAGCGTGAGAGTAGTCCCTATACCAGGCAAGCATCTACAGTAACTGGTCACATTGATCAGCATGGTGCGAGCACGTGTCGAGTTTTACTCACAGGTTTCTGCTCAGGCAGCCACTCTGAGACACTGAGCTTGTTAATCTCAGACGTCATCTTCTTTCTGTGACCGGGTTTTGTTATTCCAATAGCTGTCAGGTCCTACACGCGCACAAACAAGCAAATGCACATACATAAGGAAGGTAGTGTGCAGGCTTTTGCTCCACATGGTGCATTCAAATCTCAAGATTCAAGCAGCGTCTCTCATCCATTCATTTACTCACTCACTCACTCTCTCAGAAACACACTCACAGAAGAAAAAAATGCCGCACAAAGAAACAAAAGACAGCGTGACATGTCGTGAAAGCTCCTGCCATTTGGGATGCAACAGCAGAAATGTAAATGTCGCAAAATAAAAAATAAAAGCAAGGAAAGCAATAGTAATGTTTGAGAAGTAAGCGCAGAATCAGCCTGAATCAACATGATTTATATTCAGCTCCTGCTTTATGCTCATTATTTCTGTCATAAATAAACAAGCTCATACATAAATTTAAACTAAGTGAATTACAAATGTGTTGATTTATGTGGATCTGTAGTTAATGGACAAATTAATAAGTCCATTATGCTCTCACTGTAGTATTGGGTCTAATTCAGCGGCAGGTTTAGTGAACACGTTTTATACACTTTTATACATGAAAACACACACGCACACAGATACGTAATTCATAAAGCTCATGTGTGACACAAATTAATTTAAGGGGTAATAAGGTAATAGGGGCAATAAGGGCAAAACCCATTTAAAGTCAACTGCAGTCAGCTCTGAACCCTTCAGCATGCACAGCTATGACCAGACTATGTGTCAATATACAAATAATTTACACATGCTATAAATTGTTTGTATGTAGGTGAACATAGCACAGAGCATTAGTCTTGTTCCTCAGAACAAGCAGCAGCAGTAAGTGTGAAGAGAGGGTCAGGATGCTGTATGTAACTGCACATGTCAACTTAGTCTCATTTTTGAATGCATTTGATTCATGATTGTATTTTGATTGCATGTGATATATGACTCATCCTAGAGTGGCGCCTGCTGAGTGGCAGCCAGTCACAGCAGCTCCTCTTTTTTGTGTGTTTTTCTTTTTGTTGTCTATCTTCATCCAACTCGTGTTTTGTGCTTTTCTGAGGTGACAGGCAGAATTGAAGTTACTGGGATCTTTCTGATCTCCTGCGTCAGTGAGGGGACTTTTGGTGACTCTGTCAGGAGGCGCACGTTACGGATACAGCATTGTTTTTTCACATATGGCAATAGCTAGCCTGCTATTAGCTATTTGCTAAACACAGGTCAGATCCCAAGACAGCTGAGGAGGTGGAGGTGAGGAGCAGAGGAGACGTGCTGATAAATGTCGCTAGGACTAGTCATTGTTGCACTGATCACAGACCAGATCTGAAACTCAGTGCTGCTACCATCGGCCTTCTTGGTCTTCCAGCAAACTCAAGTGACCCCAGTGTGATTTGCCCGATTTCTCAGCTTGTTGCTTCTCGTGAACACACAAACTGTGTTATCTACTGTATCTCACCTCCCTAACTGTATATTGTTATTACTCTATTGAGCTGTTCTGTATTTTTGTAATATAGTCAAAATCTAATTGATTGATAATTGATATATATAGATTAGTGCTGTTGTTTTTAACATTTGATGTCAGTTTTACAGAGCTGCTATGACACATGAATTTCCCCTTTGGTGGGTCAATAAAGTGTTATCCTATTTTATCTTACAGTTGTTTATTTGAGATTCTTGTCAGCACTTGTCTTTGTTACTTTGGGCTACTTTTAAAGATTTCTGGACCATTAGGGGGCACTAAGACCCACAGTTATGCAGCTGCAAGATACAAACTTAGCAAACATAAGCCCACTAAAACACCCAGCATACACAGAGTAACATAAGCATTCATTTGGATGTTTCTGGCTCCTTGACTAATGTAACTGAAGTGTTTTCTGGCTTTTTTGTTGTGTCTCCACCAACTCCAGAGAATAATATCCACATGTACTATAAAGAATAATTACAAATTATGGTTTGTTTTTGTTTTAAATTTATAAGAAAACACTTTGACTGTCCCCTTGACATTACACTTACATTTACTATAGTATGCAAATGAATTTCAGCTTTAAGGTTATTTTAAAATGTAGCCCCTTTAAAGGAACAGTTCAACATTATGGAAAACACCTATTTTCTCTCTGATAGGTTAGATGACATGCACTGGGTCCCACTCTCTCTCACAACTGCACAGTACATATCAAGGTACTGCCAGCTGCCAGTAGTTTAATTTAGCTTAACTGTTCGCGGGGGTGGGGGGCAGGTGTGATGGTGGTGGAGTAACAAGTCATCTTCACTTAGAAATTTAAAGTGTCCTTTGAAAAAACATGTAGGCTCACACAAAATAGATCTTTATTAGCTAAGCTAAAAACAGCCCCACTCCAACCGAGCAGCTTAGCAGAGTTGTTATATGATACTATGTGTATGCACTATGAATCAATACCTCTTTAACCCACCCAGCCTTTTAAATATTTAGTATTTACCTCATTCACATGTTTATCACTAGCTCAAAGCAAACTTGTGCAGTGGTGACATTAAAGGGTACCAGGAGTTGGGAGGATACCAGTGATCAAGAGTGAAAGGATAGACCATGATAGGTTTGTCAGGAGATAGGGAATAACAACAATAGCTGAGATCAGGCTGGTTTAGTGGTGGGATTGTGCTCATTTAGGAGTTTAAAGAAAGTGTTGTGCATGCATCTTGGAAACAGCACAAGGACAAGTGGTGCAGACTTGTTTCCATTGTGGTCCCTGGAAGTGCCTGTGACCTCTTTGGGGTTCAGAGGGTCAGGATTCAGTTGCCTTACCTCCGGGGTCATTCGGCTTATGGTGGGCAAGTCATACCCAGCGCCCAGGAAGTTTGGAGCGTAGACCTGCAGCTGAAAGTCACTCAGCCATTGGACAACGGCGTCTGAGCTCTACGGGAGAGAAGACAGGGGGCATGCAGTCACTGGCTCTATGTCTGCTTCTTCAACAGCCACTTTTCCTTAGCAGGGCCAGGTACGGCCAAACAGAGGCAACAATGTAGTTACTAGAGTAACAGGCTGTTTCCTTGGATCATGTCTGTCAGTACATCCTGTTTTCAATATATATTGACTCATTTAAATAAAGCGGCATTATAACCCAGCTGGATCCTGTTGAATCAGTCCTGGTTAGCCCTGCTTGGCCCTGTAGTGAAAACCAGGCTAAAGTTAGGAAGGAGAAAGGCCCTGTCTACAGTATGTAGTATGTTCCTGAGTCCAGATCTGAGTTTCAGATTAGCAAGACCATGTGACACTTTACAGTGGGAAGCAATAAAAATTTATTTTACGGAGCATCTTTTGCACTGTTTTTGAAGGCGAGAGGCCTGAAGATACTGTAGTGGTGTACTGACCATTAAAAATATTCTGTATATTCATATTCTGTGTATGGACTCATTGTCACATACAGTATTACCACCTTGTACAATAGTTTTTTTGTCCAAAAATGTTGAATCTCCTTAAACGACACAAACAATAAAACTGAAAATATGCAAAATACATCACCTGTCCCTTCTTCCATGAGAAATTACAGAAAAACTACCTACATTTCTAGCTACTTTTAGCTAACTGACATAAAGGTGATTTTGTCTTATGAGATTGTTCAGTATTGAACCTAAAACACAGTATTTTTGTGTGTTTCTTTCTTGAGCTGCCCATATTTTCTGCTATATTGTCTGCTTCTGGTTGTATGATTGTAACTTAACTGTAAATGAAAGTAAAAGGCTTTTTACATCTAACTACCTTGTCTATTTGTAGCATAGCTGACCAAACAGATTAAAAGCTAACATGAGCTTGCTATTACCCCTTTAGAGTGAAGATTGAAAAAGGAACTCTACAGCATAGTGAATAAATGCTAAATTGTTCGTTTGAGCAGTAATGATGTCCACCTGGACAAAAACTCTGTTTTTGGTCTCTACCAACTCATCTTTATCTGACAAATGCTACTTTTGAAACACTGCTTGACTTCTTCCCAGTTTTTTTGTCCTTTAACCCCCACATTTCTCCTGTCTCTTTTGTCTTTCTCCATATGTCTCTCCCCTTCTTTTCACTCCTGTTCTTCATGTTTCCCCCTGACACTCGTCCTCCACACTGTCCCTCAAAGCCGATTGGTGTTCCCTTGCCTCTTTCTTCCTTGTTACTCTGTCGAGGGAAGTATTAGGACACTGGGTGCTGAAGAAATCAGGACTGGAGCTAACAGATGGCCATGAGAACATGGCTTACATGACAGCACACACACACACATAGACACACACACAGGCAACCGATCCACATAAAACCACCACAACCACCTGCTATTTAAATATGCTCAGTGGTTTATCAAGCTTGAAATTATTGTACAATGGTACATGAACTTAAATATGGGCCCACGCACATATATACACATATATATATATCTACACACACACACACACACACACACACATACAGGCTCTACAGTAGATGACAGCTTACTGTAAATGGTGCAAACTCAGATTTCACACTTCTTGTGCTCTACTCCACCCACGCCATGCATACTGCTGGGCACCTGCCAGCACACACACACATGCCAGTATCTCAAATAGAGTTTTGTTTGCCTAAGTCACATTTACCAATGATCAGTACGGTTACATTTATCTCAGCAAAATAAGAAAAATACTGCAATGGAAGAAGAGAAGCCGCAACTAAAAGGAGTGAATAATGCTGTAAAGCATATAACAGATACAAGGAAGAGAAGGACAGAATCTTCTCTCTCTCACACACAAACACACACCATTTCTTGTTCATAGATTCACACAAGATCAAATCATGTATCTTCCACTCACACACTCACCGTGTCATGGCTACATCCGAATACTCGCAGCACAGACGAGGCCAGTTGCGAGAGAAACCGCTGGGACATCTTGTTGTGTGTTTTTGTGTACAGGTGAGTGTGTGTGTGAGTGAGTGTACAAGTTAGAGCGTTGTTGTTTGGATGGCTGAGGAGCTACATTCTCACCACGCTGCAGTTAGATGATGATAGTGGTGACTGTATGACTCGTGTGTTTGTAAATGACTGGATCTGTGGGAATTCGGGACAGTCCTACCTTCCCCTCTCCTGGCCCCTCCCCCTTCCTGGTTGCCGTGGCATCATAAGGCGGCGCTTCGTGAAGTGGACAGCTCGATTGGCTCGATGTCCGAGAGGAGCTGGTGGAACCTGTGGGAGAAATATCATTGGCCAAGCTGTCGTCCCATCATTAGACACTTCCATCGATCTGCAGATATCTGACCTCTACCCTCCTTCATCAACTGTCTCCTCCACTGCTTTCATAAGCACATGATCAAAATCTTATTTTCCTAAACATAACAAACCTTCTAAACCAATCACACCCTTCTACAGTTCCTCCTACATCCCCTGCCTTGGCCATCTGTCTGTTGAACCAGCCAAGATCTGCGTGTATGTGAGTGTGTGCGTGTGATATGATGGCTTTTTTTTTTTTAAAGACCAGTGCATTATGACTCTTGTTTTTCTAACCCAACTCTCTTGCTCCCCCTCATTCTGATCAGTTTCATAACACTTATGGTTCCTGTGAATTTATGTCTGCCGATGCTAAGTAAACTCAGTCAGGGACATAGTACAAGAACACAGTAACTGGAACTGAGTTAAGGAAGAACCACTCTTGATTCTAGCCTACCTGCAGGTTGGTCCACAGACTTGGACTGCTCCAGTAAATGCTCCTTGGCTTTGGCAGACTGGGACAGGACTGTGGCTAGAAGCTGCAAAAGTGCGCGCACACACACACACACACACAGAGACATATATTCATTCATATTAAGATGGACACAGATTAACTTCATTTTGCTCCATTAAAGCAGCATTAATAAAATTTTGGACCACTTGGGGGCAGGAGAAAAAGCTGTACATATACAAACACTGTGTAAAGTTGACATGTTAGTAAACACTGCTAACATCTGCACAGCCATTACATGCAG
>JAUBNQ010000027.1:3420849-3436500 GCA_032353495.1 Ctenopoma kingsleyae | reverse complement strand
ATGGTTCTTTCTTTTCTTTCTTTCTTTCTTTCTTTCTTTCTGTTTGAATGGAGAGCTGCTGTAACATGCCAAAATAACTTCCCTCATTAATAAAGTGTTTTGAATCTTGAATCTAGTGGGCCCTGTGCTCACTGCCCGGCACTAACTCGACAGAGCTTTGCCAGAGAACACCAGAATTGGCAGGTCCGGGACTGGCGGCCTGTGCTTTTCACCGATGAGAACAGGTTCACTCTGAGCTCATGTGACAGACGTGAAAGGGTCTGGAGAAGCCGCGGTGAACGCTATGCTGCCTGCAACATTGTTCAGCATGATCGGTTTGGTGGTGGGTCAGTGTTGGTCTGGGGAGGCATAACCATGGAGGGACACACAGACCTGCACAGGACAGACGATGACACCCTGACTGCCATTAGGTATCGGAATGAAATCCTTAGACCCATTGTTAGACCATTCACTGGTGCAGTCCTCCTGGCCTCGTGTGGCAAGAGTATGCAGGCAGTTCCTGAAGGATGAAGGAATTGATACCATTGACTGGCCTTCACACTCGCCTGACCTAAATCCTCTAAATCCTAAATCTCTGGGACATCATGTTTAGATCCATCCAACGCCACCAGGTTGCACCTCAGACTGTCCAGGAGCTCAGTGCCTGACATTGGCATGCCTACAAGCACATGGGGGCCATACAATCTACCGAGTACCATTTTGAGTTGCTGCATCAGTTTTTCAGTTTAAATTTCTTGCTGACTTCGAATTAAGCCCTCTGTAGGTTGATAATTTTTATTTTCATGAAATGATGTGGCATCCTGTTGTTCCTAACACATTATCCATTCCATATCAGTACGGATATCCAGCATGATGTTTTTCCAATTGAAATCTGATGTGTTTAAATTTTTTGAGCAGTATATTTAATGTCTTATCACTTCATTCATGGTTTGAAATATGCCTGAAGAGTACACTTTTTTTGTTTCCTGTCTTTATACCGGGTTACGTGTGGGGAAAAGGCGTTTGAATGGTTTTTATGCGTGTGCATCGTCTATGTATGTTAATTGACCTCTCACATGCTATGAAACTGCTTATTAGATCGATCCCTATTAAAACCTGTACAAATTCTAGATGAACATATTTCCACACAGATCAAGTCTGTGGTGATGAAGGTGGATACCCTTTGGTCCTGTTAGATTCTGGGTAAAATATGAGAAAAGACAAAACAATCATTATGTTCATTACTTACGTATATGTGACTGTCTAAACTCTGCTAAACATAAACTCCTTGTCTTCACCTTCAAACATTTTTTCTGTGTGTCTGTGTTTAAACCTTGTAGAGAGATTTCAACAAATTGTCCCGAAGTGATACTATGCTTCACTGTGTGTGGGAATTTAACACAATTCAGATATTCTGGAGGGTGGCATGTGCAAAGATCAGTACAGCAATAGGTCAATAGGTGTCACCATGTCCCCTTTCATGTCTGCTTGGAAAAAATAGGACACTACATCGAAAGAAGGACCAGTTCTTTATGCAGAAATTGACAAATGTGCACAAATAAATATGCGTGGCGCGATTCTGATGCTATCCCACTATCCAGCATGCTGTTTGGACACACCAGGAATCCCATTTCTCTTCTTCATTGAGCTGGTTTTTCATATATGACCCATTTTCTGTGTACAGTTTATCCAATGATGTAACTCAGTTATTTGTTGATACAACTTAACGAGAAAAGAGTGTTTGGTTCGATGCGGTGGATCTCCCAGCTAATACAAATATGTCAGAATCACCATGCAGGAATGAAAGCATCTAATCGTGCATGTATACATACATAGACTTGAAAGATAGAGACATGAAAACAGTCATATGCCCATAAATGTGTATGACTGCTCTAATTCTGCTAAATGTATTTATACTGTTAGCTGATCATGCACAACTGAGGCCAAAATGAGCCTGGACTCTGTTTAGTGTCTCTCTTTAACACACACATGAGCGCGCACACACACTCACACTCACACACACACACACCCTCCAGGGTGCAGGAAACAGGACAGTCCCTCTATTGTAGAGGAGACAGCTCCCAGCGCCACTGGCAGAGGAACATTGATTTCCTAACAGGCTATTTCTGGCCGCTAAATGCAGGGATTCACTCACACACACTTGCCCACAAAAACACACAAACACACATCAAGAGCTCTCAGATGCAATATCTACATCCTGTGTGTGTGTGTGTGTGTGTGTGTGTGTGTGTACTTGTTGTGAGAGGTGTGACACCGTAGATTCTGATATGCTTCCAGTAACATACATTACCATTACACTGATTTTCACACACAAACACACACTTACTTTCTTCCACATTTGTCCAACATACATGTGCAGTAAATCAACCTTATAATGTCATCAGGTCTGATCCCTGTCTCTATGTAGACAAGTTATGTCACAGGGAAGTGGACACATCCAACAACACTCCTTTAGTGTCATAATGTGCAGACAGACCTTTGCCATGAAAACATTTCACCCGGTACATCTGATTTCACAAGTTGTCACAAGTTTCTTTTTCTGTGTAGTGGATGCACTTTATCTCAAGCTTTAACAGTGTCCTTTAGTGATACCACATTTCCCATAATGCCTTTTCAACAAGAAATATCCTTGAACTTTATTAACTTGTGTTTTGCTATGCTAATGGTTGCTACACTACAGCTGTGTGTTGTGAGAAAGATTTTCTATGTGAGTTAAAATTAGAGGCTGGTCGAAAATTATTTAGTGACTCTGGATCAAAGTGTGGTTTCTTTAATAAAGGTTTCACCACGGCAACTTTAAAGCTGGTGGGGACAATTTCAGGTGAAAGTCATAAATTAACAATATTCAGCATGATGGGTCTCATGACTGCCCAAACATTTTATACACTGAAGCTGGTGGAGGGTCAAGAGTGCACGTGGTAGGCGTAGAAGCCATCGCCAGCTTCGATAGTGATTTGAATGATAATCAGATTTAACTAAAACAGAACCTACATGTCTACTGACGTAGTGGCTAAATGCTGAAGGCAGGACATTTTTATTATGCTGATGACAATGATAACACAGTGATTTGACAGGTTTCATGTTTATTTATTTCACCCTCTTATTTAAAGATGTATATATGCTAACAATTGCTAAATAGCTGTAAACATACAGCAAATAAAAGTCATTTGGAAAGTATTTTGATTTTGCTGGAAAAGTGAACAATTACGAGATGACCAAAGTTATAACTTATCTTGAGGGAAAATGAATGTTGTTTAGATATTTCAGTCTATCAAAGTGGTGAACTGACCAATGAGATAAATGTATCACCGGGGCTATGCAGCTAGCATAGATACAATTTGTCACCTATATTCCAAGGTTTGTTTTTTAGTAATTTCCAATGCTACACATGTCTAAGTGATTTTTTATTTTCTCACTTCTGCAGTAGTTCCTGTTGCACTCAGCTACTTTTCATACATTACGTGTATCTTTCTGGGAGAAACCAGTAAAAATGGACATTTCATTCTGTCTGCTGTGGATCATTCCCTGTTAACATGCCCCAGCAAAGGTTAAAGGTCAGGGATAGTTAAAAGGCACAGTGGGATTTTGCTTCCAGTGTCTATGCATGCATGTTAGAAAAGGTTAGATATATCCATATTATAAATATGAAACACAGACAGTGCAGGTGAAAGAATATGCAGTTCTGTGTTCTTCAGGGGAATTATCCACAGTCTGCTGATTCGCTGTTTTCTTACCCGTGGCAAAATGGACTGATTATATCCTCATGGGACATGAAAATGGAACAATGTCACTGCTTTTCTTAATATGCTGTGCTGTTATATAACACCTATTGTGGGGAAGACTGAGTCCGTTGTAAAGATAACTTTTAAAAATTGGAGTTTATAGGCACATGGAATATATTTACATAACGGAGAAGAGTGAAAGGAAAGGAAGACTAGACCTGCTGGCTTTTAGTCTTTGCTCTGTGTCTTTCTCCTGTGTCTCCAAATTTCTCATTCTTTCTCTCACTCCCTTCCCTGGCAGTGAGGATGGAAAATAGTGTGCTGGACTGTGGATTTCTCTTTGAAAGCAGACCTGCTGTTTTGGCCCTGATCGATCTGCCCCCACTTCCCCTCCTCTGACTATTTCCTCCACCTCTGCACGCTTCTTCATCATTTACTCTTTTCTACTTGTGCCATCCTTCTCATCAAGTAGTAGCATTTCTCTTCACTCTCACGCAGTGTGTGTAGCACTAAAATGATGTTGGCAGGACTTGTCTTCATGGACTCATGCTGCATTATTGAGTTAGCCTCTTTGCTCTTGAATGTAGTTTAGTAGAATAAAAATCAGGAATTTTGTAAAAGTACACCTTCATGTCTGTTTAAACTCTCCCAACCGTGGTTTAAATCCTAAATCTAAGATGTCATTCAATAGACCTCTGAAAACAGATGAAAACGGTCTCTTAGCTATTATAATATTATTCCTGCATCATGTGACCAATCACAAAAATAGTATTGTAACAAGGTGCACATAGTCAAAGTAGGTGAAAGGAGTTGCTCTGCAGTTTCACTCAGCTCTGCAGATCCTTGTAAGTTTTTTATAACTCACTGTATTGGCCTCCTTCACCTGCTCTCCATGTTTCCAGCCTATGGAGGTAGACTAGCTGATAGCACAGTGGACCAGAGCATTGTGCGTTCACTGACCTCCCTTTTCAGTTTCAGGCGTTATAAAAGGACACGGCCGCCCCGTGTCGTCAAAAAAGGAGAGGAGCTTTGTACGAGACGTCATATAAGGATAGAGTGGGCAAGAATGGGAGCTCTGCCAAAATCATCTTCTGCTTGCCAGATGTACACACAGTAAATCGGCATCCTCGCACGCACACACACAAAGTGCTGTGTCATGAATGTGTACACATAGTGACACCCAGCTTCACATCCAAGCCAAATATACACACATTACACATCATAGTGATTTGTGAGCAAGCACATAACTCTAATGTGTCCATATAAATAATTGGCATTAATAAATTATCTCCATATACAAATACTACTGGACTGTGTGTGTGTCAGCATGATAACTGCAGGAGCTGTTTGATCCTCATTGACCCTCTCTGCTTCCTCCTTCCTCATCAGCATTTCCAGGTTGGAGCTTTCTGAGCAGGTAGCACTCAAACACCATCTGCTCACACACACACACACAAAACGTAGGCACAGTTAGGCAATGACACACCTAGAGTCACATATTTGGAGGTAAACCTTCACATTTAAAGTTGTTTGTTTGAATAAAACGCAAATACACAAACACACGAGTTTGTATCGAGAGCCTATGACCTTCTCATTTTCTTTATGACTATTTCTATGATGAATAAGGCCATCCAAGGATCTAGCATGTTGCTGTCAAACACTCCTCTATATTTCAAGATAAAATGTCAGCCAACACTAATAAAACATTTAGGGTACTCAAAAAGTAGGATGATAGATCAAATGTGCAGCGCTGCTGGAACTCAGTGCCCCAAGTGAGTCTGGCCAGGAATGGCTTAACGGTGGGAATTGGGATAATTATAGTGTTAGTTCCACATCTGTTACTGCTTTCCATCCACAACACTCAGACGTAAACAGGTCAGCTAACAGTTCTGAACTGTGTGTATCTTCTGGTAGTTTTATTCTGTATCACACAGAATAAAAGGTGCAAACACACACAGACACAGATGCACACTCCACACGTGGAACTGCTTCACTATTTTGTAGCCTGCCGCAGCAGAACTCTGGGAAAATACTGATTTCATGATGTTGCTGCAACCCTTTAGCCTGCAGTATAACTCTGCACACACACACACACCCCCATACGTGCACACGCGCACACCCACACACACACTCACACTAACTCACACACACACTCACTCACAAACAGGGAGCACTGGGTTGAGTAGAGGCGGTTGCTAGGCAACAAGCATCCTCTAGCTCTTCCTACACATGGAGAAGTGTGCTACACACACACACACACACCCAAAACACAAAGATTCAGAATCACATGCACCCACATAGATGTACAAACACACACACACACCAACACAGAAAGGCAGTCACTTTGTTGTAAGGGGAGAGGTGACAGTGTGAGTGTGTGACATCCTTATTTCCAGATGAACTGTCTAAAACAGCATCTGCTTCCTCCAGAGAGGCTCAGTGAACAACACGTCTTTGTGGAGACATTCAGCTGACGCCCGTACCAAAAGCTCAACACAGTGACCTAACTTTAGTTCATTACTACAGTTATCTATCTCTCCTCCCTGCTGACCCATACAACCCGCTAAACCGACTGACTCTCATAATATGGGTAACCCTGTGTGCTGTAAATCAAAGCACAGCAAAAGGGAGCAGTAAGGCATTAAAACAGACAGCAGCGCAATTATAATCACAAACACATTATACAAACCACTGAGACACCAGGGATAAACAGCAGCATTCGTGATACAAGAGAGTGATTCTAATTTAGGTTTTTGTATTGGATTGGATTGAATGCTGCAAAAAATCTTATTCTTATAATTGTGGAGTGATTTGTGAAATGCCAACAACTTGGCCGTACTGTAACTGTATAATTAGATAATTTATATTAAGTGCTGCACTGCGTAGTTCTGTGTGTGTCATTTATCAAACACAGCACTGACAAACTGAGTGAGATAATATATCGACATTTACAGTATATGCATCTGGAATGTCAGGAATGAAAGAAAAACAGAAGATGTATACAAATCTTTTCGGTGTATTTTAAAATATCAGTGATATAGCAACGCAATGATGTATAGGTACAGAGGTATATTTCACTCAGAGAGTGTATGTGCATAACAAAAGGCTGCAGACAGCTGAATGAGGGCAAGATCATTACAAAGCAATGCAGCCATGCCGCCTTGTTTTTAAATCGAGGTCCGACTGAAAATTAAACTAACACAAAAGTGCTTCATAGAAATCTAAATAAGCGGCTTTCCACTGTGGATTTCTTTTATTTAGACAGTTTGCACTGTATATCAGCTGTGTGGCATTTTCTGTCACTGTACACTTACAATCTGTGAGCCACGCTTGCAGAATAAGTCAGAGATGGAGGAGAAATCAAATTGCATGTATGTGCTAATTACATACGAAGTCCACTGCATCACAGCTTTTTAGTGGTGTAGTGATCCACTGAATGCACTGTTCTCAGTCCAGGTCTCGTTAATGTTGCACTTTGGAATAATTTACATTCAGTAAAACCACAGAAATGAACAATGGCGTCAGTGTCTCTTTAAGTCCTTTTAATGTTATTGAGTTATTGGACATAAACATTCAAGTCATTTCTTAAAAACTGAACCAACTGGAGCTCAGAGAAAAACAGATTAGAAATGATGAGCATACAATCTATATGATCTCTCTCCTCTGTGTCTCACTACCTAATTGACACCAGACCATCTCTGTTACTTGGAGTGCTGCCGTGGGACGATTTCATTGATTGACAGCTGCATTATTGGAAAGCGACAGTCAATAATTGCACACTATCAGACTGGACAATGTCACATGACGGCTGCATTGTGACACACAAATATGAGATTGAACACTGAACACATGAATCTATGCAGCCAGTCCACACAAACACACACAGATGTGTTGTTCAGCATGTGCCAGAGGAAGTCAAAGGTGCTGCCAGCTGGATTCATTTACTATAAATACACACATCATATCCTGGCTAACACACACGCACACACACACATTAACAAGAGCACAAATACTCTGAGAAGCACTTCTGTTTCTGAGGCCTTTGACAGAGGAGGGAGGATAAAAGTAGAAGAAACTAAACACAGGATGGAGATAGGAGGGTGAGTGTGTGTGCGTGTGTGTATGTCTGTGACAAACTCACTCCCAAATGAAGCCAAAAAACCTACCCATCTTTCTGATTCTATTACCTGATCCCACTTCCTCTCATCCTCTTCTGCATATCTGCCTTCTTTTCTCTCTGATTTCCCTGCTCTTGATCTTCTCCCTCTTTGTCTCCTTCCTTCATCACTCATCAACCGTTGAAATGTTCTTGTGGGTGAATGGGAGCATTCTGTTCATATTGTCTAAAGCCTTTTCAGAGTAGCTGAGGCTGTTACAGGTTCATGCTCATGGTTTTGTAGATAATTGTTCAATGATCATACACACTGTAGGTGCTTACTTTACCATCATCCTGACCACTTGTTTCTAATTGAATATGCAGGAGATGTATGCTAAATTCTGAACTGACCTCTAAACTTGCAGAGTGAAATTAGATGAGATCACAATTTTCATGGAATTACATAAAAGGGTAACTAATATTTATAGTCAGTTGATAAACTCTTTCACTATTTCACAGCAAGCTCCAGTCCAGCATCCAGTTGTACCTAGGGGTGTTCGATATTGACAAAATATTATATCACGATATTTTTTGCCATTTTCCCGATAACAAAAATTTTACGATATTTTAGTAACCCCCCAAAAAAGGCTTTATGTTCGATCTGTTCGCTCTGTAATAGGATATTTACTTTTGCTAAATAATACTGAAGAAACAGCACATTAAAAAATACATAAACAACGCTTTTTGAATTTATTCAAAACTTGGTTTTGTCTGCAGAGCCTCACGTGATCACAACTTCTCTCTGTGTATGAAATGAATGAGACTCACCAATATCATCCCCTAATTCCAACGTAATCTGAGTAGTTTCAGAACAGTAATTAACATCAACAGTTACTAAAGTTTAGTTTGTAGCTTCCAGTTGTGTGTATAATGATTTCCTGTGAGTTTGTAAAAGGATCCATATGAAACATCTCCACACTGAGAACTTCTGTGCACATTTCTGCAGCTGTCACAACATCTATAACTTCATTAATTATTCATGATTAGTCAGGATCGGACATATATATAGGATATATATCGCACACCCCTAGTAGTAACTGTGTAACATAGGTTGAAGTATAAAGTTAACTATAAACTGTCCAGCTATACCACATGTATTAACACAACAAATAAATCAAATCAACCATAATCAACATATTTTTAACAAAGGTGACGTTCCACCTGCTATAGTGTAAAATTCAGGTTACAGGGTAAGACCCTTTATTGAAAGGAAGATAGAGTACTGTGAGCTATCACATGTGATCTAGATATACTAGATACCACATGTTTGCCTGTTACTTCATTAATAATTCACTAAAAATTAATCGATCTCTTCCGTTGGAATCTCAGGTTGTTTTTAGCACCAGGGCTCTGTAGAGACTACAATGTGGGTCAGCAGGCAGTTTCTCTGGCACTAAGATGAATTGTAACGCTGGTGATGTTTAACTTTTCCTCCATCAGCATCATCAGTTCAATGATTTAATTTGCCAGTTTATGACCAATTATCTGCAGAAATAATGACATCGTCCTCAGCCGTACATACCCCTTTAATGCTAATTAGCATGTTAGCATGCTAACATGACATGCTAATCTAAGATGCTGAATATGGCAAACATTGCCTGCTCAACATCAGTGTGTTAGCCCTGTCACTGTGTAACTTGTTACCGTGATGATGTTGTTAGCATGCAGCCTGTGAGTACAACCTGCAGCTTAAGATGATTTTGTGATACTAATGGCATTGCTAGAACTGAAGGCAACATTAATCACACTTGTGGACTAAGCTAATCCAACTGTATAACACAACAAGAACCATGTATGTCAGTGCCATAATAAATGTGCAGGAACGTGCATTAATCAGCCACAACATTAACACCAAGTGGTGGTGTTAATGCTGGCAATGACTGACAGGTGTCAGAGCTCACAGTGTATTGCAGCTTGCTGTGTATGTGGCTGTGAAGCCCAGTCAGAGTTGCCATGCTGACCCTTGCCCACCACAACATTAAAAACCACCAGTTCCTAACAACTGCCTGCAGGTTCGAGACGTCATTCCAGTCTAATATACGGCGTTCTTCTTCTCCTGTGCATGTGTGTATGAGTGTGTTTGTCTATACAACAGTTGGGTAAGTGCACAAGACAGGATGACAAGTAGTGATTAGTTCCAAGCTACTGATCCATATTTGCTCAGCTGCGCACACACGCGTGCACAAACACACACACACACACACACGCTGCAAATGTGACTTCAGAGGCAGGTAAACAGGAAGTGGGCTGATTGAATTAGAGAGCAGAGAGTTTCTAAAAAAAAAAATACAGAGGGAGATGGATAAAAAGGGAAAGTAAAGATGGAAGGTGGGACAGGAAGCACTGACAGAGGAAGTGATTATGAGACAAACTGATCAATAAAGAGATTGTAATACACAGCGTTATTGCTGTGTTGTTTAACAACATTCATCAGTATAAGGTCGTGTTGTTTATCATGCGTCTGTGTGCTGTGAGTCATTCAGGAGTCTCATTTCTACACCATTTACCAAGCTACATGCCATTAAACTTAACTGAACTACACTGTGAAAGATGTGAAAGAGAGACATACAGCTGGTAAATGAGCGTTGAACAGTTTTTGTTTATCAACAATACTGCAGCTAGGTACGTGTGGAGACGCTCAGCAATTTGAGGGTGCTGTTTTTTTTTAGTATTCATTAAATCATAAATGCATGAGCACGACTGTATGAATGAGCATATCACTAACTACAGTGAGTTAAGAGGTTATCAGAGATTTGGTTGAGTTTTGGCAAACAGCAGCAGTTTTTGTAGACATTTGTGGGACATTTACTCTCCACAAACCTCATCCAACATCCCTTTAAATAATGTTCTATTCGCCAAACACATCAGTCAGTCCTCATCGTAAAAGCCTTCACTTCTGTTAAAACTAGAACACACTGGTTTAGAGCTGCAACAACAAACTGAAGACATCTCATGGTTTTACCTTAACAAAGTAAGACTGTGTCTGTATAGAAGGTGTAGCAGCTCTGGTGAGGTGTTCAGAGGCAGTACAGAGAGTAGGTCATCTGTGTTTTGGAAGTACTCAGAGTCCAATAGCATTCCAAGTTGTTAGTGACAAAAAAACAGAGGTCTGAACTGAGCTGTAGATTTTGGGAATCATTACGCCCCTAATTTGAATCACAGACAAACTGAAACAATAAAAACAAACAAAATGTGTTTTAAACCTACTGATGATCTAAAATGAGCTTAATCAGTTAGCTAGCTGCAGATACTAAAATCTGCCAGCATCATTTAAGCCTTAACATAATGGATGACCCACTGTTTCCAAAGAAATACTTGATTTTTGAGTGATTCATCTGTTATTGTAAACTGAGTTGTTTAAATGTAAAAGCCTGAGTAACAGCAATGAATGGAGGAGATTTAAGTGTCCCTAAATAATCACTTTAATGCTTGTTCAATTCATTTTCACTTTAACCTTTTCAGTTTCCCGTGATGATAGAATAGTCATTGCCACGTCTCTTATTTAAACTTTTGTTTTTATTCTTCTTTTTTTCAAGGAAACAATAAAAACAAACTGTCTTCACACTTTTATGAGATGTTAACCAGATAAGCCTATGACTGCAGTAGTAGTTGTGCGGTGCACCCTCCTGTACACTATAGACTTTTACTAGGACAGTGGGTTTGTTTCCATTATAACCTGCTATTTATACACACAGTGAAACTCTAACCCCTGCTTTGACCACATTCACTCAGCTTACCAAGGGAGGCTGTCTCCATGGACACAAGAGTGCTCCTCGATTCAACTCCTGCCGGAACAGGACGAGGAGCAGCGCTCTTATTATCTAATCAACGTTATCTCCAACAGGCCAGCCCAACTGAAGCTTTACCACCACCAATCAGAGAGGGAACCACTCACATTTTTTGTGAGGAGAGGGGAGAAACAAAGAGGGAAAATGGGGTTATGAGTTCTTATATGTGATTAATAATATCCAATCACGTGGGAGAAAACGTGTTCCTAAAAACGTACCTTTTAACTGGATAATAACAAATCCTCCTGTAAACAAGTGTCTTAGTGTCAGTGTAACAGAATAAACAGTGTGATGAGATGTCTCCGTGACACCCACAGCAGAGCAGACGCCTCACACAGACGAGAAAATGAGAGACATGGTTTTTAATCAAGTTCTATTAGTAGAACTGAGCATCAAGCACATCTAAAGTGCTCAAGGCTCCATCTGTTTGTGACTGGCATTCTGCTTCATCATTTCTCTCCAGCCACTTATATTTCACCAGAACTCTCATTAAATGCTCCACGACCGAGCTCCAACAGTACAGGTCAAAGTTCAGCCGCATCAACAGAAAGCAAAGGAAGAACAGACTCTTTAAGCCAGACCCTGCTGCCACCAAAAACTAAACAGACAGACACATGAAATATGTCTTTTATGTATTGATTATCGTTGCTCAGAAGACCTTGGACTGGAAGCGTTACGACTGCCACAGTCAGAGGTACACTGGCGCTCTACGGTTACCTAGCAACAGCTTTCTCGCCAGCTATCAAGGTTATCTTCCTGATGGGTAACAAGTTTGTCAGAGCCATAGCACACGCACACACACGCACACATGAACACGCACGCACACATGTATGTTTGAATGCCATGCACATTCCTGAAGCAAGCATCTGCTCTACACTGCTTATGTAACTCAAACCCAGTTATTTCTTTAATGCACTGCTGTCACTGCTTTGTCTGGTGTTTATTCATGCAGTGTTCCTACATGTAAAATTTGTCCTGCAGATGATGGTTTGTCTGATTTGGAGATGGAGTGAGCTTATCTTGCATTAGACTGTGACTGACTCACATGCATGTCCAAAATGAATGCATGAACATGCTTGCCTTTCAAAATCTCTTGGTTAGCCATTTTGGCCTAAGGGTAGTACTTTAGGAAAGTGAGTTCTAAAAGAATAAGACGTCATCCTCTGGGGATAATGAAATTTCATATAAGTTTTAGTTTAGTTTGAACATCATGGCCTGGAACAATATTTTTGAAGGGGCAACAGATTACCCTTATCACTAATTCCTCTCCATGGCTCTAGTTCATGGTTCATCTTAAAGCTACAATAAGCACCTTTAGCTAGTGTTAGCATAAGATTCCAAAACAAACTTATCTGCTCTGCTGAGCCCTGACTCTACTCGACCATCTACTACACTTAGGCTGTCACGCTCTGCACAACCCCTCAGGTATTAGCCATGACAATCAATATGAACGCTGCTAAACTTCAAGCTATTCTGAAATTCTCTGACTGGTTAAGAAATATGAGCCTCACTCAAAAACTTCAAGAAGCAAATATCTCTGCACTATCTCTGCATATGACTTGCAAGGTCAGACTCGAAGAAAATATTTGCAAAAAGTTACGTACTGTAGCTTTAATTTCAAAATTTTAGCATGTTAACACGCTGAACTAAGATGGTGAATCATAATACCAGTTAAGCATCAGCATGTTCATTTTAATAGCAAACATCTCAGCATTAGAATTCAGCTTATAGTACCGTGATGCTTTGCCAGAGTCCTGCCTTACTGATCATCTGACTTGGCTGTACATGTGAAGTGGTGTCACTGCATACAAAGTCAAGACATGGTTAGACATGAAGGTGGTGAACAGAGACACACTTTCATAGACACTGACATAGTTTTGACATAGAATTTGTGCTTACTAAGTGAAAAGTTTCCTGAACACACCTTTATAATGGTTAGAATTATGGTCAGCCACTTAGCTATCCTTACGTTGTGCTTACGTTCAGCATCCCTAGACTTACTTGTCATTAACGTAGTGTCTTCTCACTTTTTCGTACTCTGTCTCTGTACCTTTCTGCAGGTATCCCCAGCATCAGAGATGTATGTTAGTTTTGTGAGGTTACTGGCCCAGTAACAAACCTGCTCTCTGTATTGTCTGCTGCTTGTTGTTGCTCTTCTTTTCATTTCACTTTCCACATACCCCAACCAGTCGAGGCAGATGGCCGTCCACTCTAAGCCTCGTTCTGCTGGAGGTTTCTCCCATTAAAGAGAGGTTCTCCTCTCCACTGTTACCTAGTGCTGATCAACAGGGATTTGTTCTGTTTTCTGTATATTTCAGTATAGGTCTACATGTTTTCCACATAATTCTGTAAGATCTTAAACCTTACATTGTAAAGTGCCTCAAGAGGACTTTACTTGTGATTTGGCACTATATAAATAAACTGAATTTAACTGAATTGAAAACTCTTTGGTTTTGTTGTGCATCAAAAATTAATAGTCCTTCTCTGAATCATAAAGCAGCGTAATTTACATTTCCAGAGGGTATTATTATCTGCTGTTGCAAATAAACGTCTATAAATCCTCTTCAAAATCACAAGAAAATAAGACATCCCTTATAACTCACTGTGTTCTCTTCTGTGTCAAATTATTGCAGGAATAGTTGTCTGTACATACATGCTTTGAGGAAATGCTACTAGCTAATTCAGCATACTTGTAATGGTGCCACAAAATAACCCACTGGTACTTGAATGTTTCATTGATGTATGTGAACAGGCAGCTGTCTCGATTATGTCTGACGGAGGCCCCCACAGTAACAGTAACAGTAACAGTAAGTTAGTAACTTTAAAAACCCCGGGGCAGCATCAAGGATAGACTATTTACAATGTTCATGGCAATTCAGTATATACAGTATGCTTTGATGAACATTTAATGAAAGTGTCTAAATGTTCATACTTGTGGCACTGACCTGAAGGAAACGGTTTTGTTAAGGTCACTCTCATGAGTTAATCTTGGACCCAAATGACACATGCAAGCAGCATTTTCCACTCCAGTCAAACTGTCTTTTTACATCTGACGTTGTTTGCCTGGAGAAATGTTAAATACAAGAAAGTCCAAGTGCAGATACAGACGCCACTTCCAATCCCTGTATACTTAACACGCTGAGACACACAGACGGCATGACGACACCCACGCAGACAGGCGTGCACGCTTGCAGGCAAAGAGAGACTTACAGAGGACCATAATACACCCCAGGGACAGTCACATGGCTCAGTGATCAATAGAGACCATGTGTCTGCTGTATAAAGATCCTTCTCTGTCGCTCTCGCTGTTTTCACTACTTTGCCTCACTCTGCTCCCTCTTCATTGCTCTTTTCCCAACTCCCCAACATTTTCTCTCTCTCATCCCAATGCAATTTCTATTTTCTTCATGCTTGAAATTTTAAATTTGTCAAATCATTTTTCTTCCTCTCGCTGCAGACCTGTTTATATTTGATCTACAATTAGGAAATTCTAATCATCTGTGGCCACTAGCGAGTATTCTACCGTTAACTTCATTTCATCACACCTGATCCATCCCAGGTTATGGGATTCATAACTACATTGCACTGGAAGCTGCTCAAAATGAGAACCAAATTTATGCCAGTTTCCAAATTCTTCATCTTGCAGATTAGCTACAGTAATAAGGATGGTGTCTCTAACCCAAAATCTTTACTTTGTGTGAGACAGTTGAATAATTGACAGTAAATCTGTGCCAGGATGTACTAAACCACCCAGAACAGAATTGCTGATCTCAGTAATTCATTTATGAGGATGAGAAAGGAAGATCTTTTTGCTAAGACAGCACTCCTGCTCTCAGATGCCTGATATTTCAGGAACACTGGTCTAAATCATACGATCCGATGTTTCATCTGGATGCTGCGCCCACATTACAATTAAATTCAATTCAACTTTATATATAGCGCCAATTCACAACATAAAGTCATCTGAAGGGAATTTACATTGTAA
>JAUBNQ010000027.1:3391838-3402434 GCA_032353495.1 Ctenopoma kingsleyae | reverse complement strand
GTGTGTGTGTGTGTGTGTGTGTGTGTGTGTGTGTGTGTGTGTGTGTGTGTGTGTGTGTGTGTGTGTGTGTGTGTGCGAGAGAGAGAGAAAGAGGGAGAGCTTGATGTGTGCACAACAATCTAAATAAAAAAAGAGGTGGGACTGATGTTCTGTTCTGTTCGGGTCAAAACCTCACTGCTCTCATAGTCCAGTTTTTTTTAACTTGACTGATACCAGGTCAGTCAAAATATAATATTATATGTAGTTGGTGGGTGTTTTTATATCTATTTTTAGCTCTGAATACGACCATCACTGTCTGTTGTGGACAGGCTTTTCAGTTTTGACTATTAATGAAAAGCTGTGATGTTTTAGAAGGTTTTTTAATGTAAATGTTCTGCACTTATACAGCTCTTTTCTACCTATACTGGTCCTCAAAGCGCTTTACACTGCTTCTCATTCACCCATTCACACACACAAGCAAACACACACTCACACACCGATGGCAGAGCTGCTGTGCAGCTGACCTGACACACCGGGGGCAACTTGGGGTTCAGTATCTTGCCCATGGACACGTCGACATATGAGGTACACTAACATTATTTTTTGTGTTGTTGCAGCAAATGCAGTTTGTACCCATTCTGCAGCCCAAAACACTACACTGTAGCATCCTATGGCACATATATAGTGAATTTCTGGACACTTTTTGAGTGCACTGGTCAAAACGTGAAAAACAAGTTGATTTCTCTCAATGAATAGTTGCAGACAGAGCACAGTTATCCAATATGAAGACTGTGGCTGACAGCATGTGAAGCCTCTTCTCTGCCTGCCTGCTCCTTTGTGTATGTGCACTGGTGTGGACGCAATCATCTACCCTATTCCTCTGGCAGCCTAACACATCAACACAGAAAGATGGAGGAAAGAGAAAGAGAGGGAGAGAGAGTAACAGGAGACTGGTATCTAAAACGATCTGTGAGGATTTGCATCACTCCTGGTCTCAAGGAGAGAAAGGGAAGGAGGCAGATACAGTGATGGAACCATGTGTCACTTTCACATAGCAGTGAACAGAGAGGGTGGGGCACACCACCCACCCGGATGCACAAACACTGACACAGCCCATTGACAAACACAGACCTCAGGTCGCACTCAAGATCAGCTCCATGTGTCCACACACACACACACACACACACACACACTGTTAACCGAGCAGGAGGCGAGCTGAGTGACAGTAAACTGATGATGGCTCTCCAGATGGTGCCAGATGTGTCTGTAGTTGTGTGGTGTGTGTGTGTGTGTCTGTGATGCAGGTGAATAAGTGCAGCCCGTGTGTCTGGTCTGAGTAGGAGTAAATGAGTTGAAGCAGGGCAGAGCCTTTGCCAGGCCCATTACACACACACACACACACACACACACACATCAAATCCAACCTTCACCTTCACACACATATACACATCAGTGAACCACAATTCAACAACACATCCGCCCTTTACCACCACACACCACACACACTTCTCTCCTTACTGCACACACACACAGACACACACAGCTGTCAGAGCTCTGTATTTAATGCTAGGTGACAAACACAGGTCTGTGTTAACATCAGCCCAGCGTCAGACTTCCCTGCTGTTTGTCTGGGACTCTCAGCTCCACTCTGTCATTATTTCCTTGCTCCTTCTGCCCTGTTTGTTTTTGTTTTTGTTTCTTTTTTTCCTGAAAGGCTGGCCCACAGTCCACCTCACGCAATATCATTTGCAGGCAGTCCCCCAAAACAGTCAACGTTTCAGGAACTGTGAGAAAACATTTTGCTTTTCACGTCCACATGTGAAATTTCATAAGGCATATTAAGCAGGCTGCAGGTAGGGTGAGCTGTCAATTACACAAATGATAAAATTCAGCCTTGGAGGTCTGTCAGGATTTAACAGAGAGGATGAGAGGAGGGATGGACTTTGATGGTGTATTTAAACTTTATTATTTCTACTTCAAGCCATGCATAGGTTTAAGTTATAGATATCAGGTCAAACCCCCAAGAAGGCACCATAAAATGCTCCAGTCGGTCGATGATGATGTGATGTTAAAAATTAAGTGTTTATTGAGGAGCGATGGAGGCCTGTGCCAATCGATGCCAGACAAATGATTGATTATCCAACATGTCCGCCTCAACGATGCTCTAAGAATACACAGGGAATAAACAGAGCAACACAAACACCTGACATTACAATACAGTCATCGCTTGCAGGGTTACAGCTGAAATTCATAACTTTTCACATGTTGTCACTCTCAGACTACACCCACACACCAAGAACAATGTCAATATTATTCTTTTGTTATTTGGATTTATGCTGCACATTTCATTTATATGAGGGAATTCTTTCTAAGTCATTACTCCGCAACAGCATATTGCAGCAGCAAAGTATCCAACTATTAGAACAAACTAATTTTAAAAACAGAGGGCACTTTCTTTGTGCTAATAAGCAGCATGTATTGCCCGGCCTTTGCCTCTTTTGCCTGCAGAATTAGCTAACAATTAAATTGCTTTAGTTGCCATCTGTATGCCCTGCAATTCACTGAGGACTGGCACAAATCTGGAGCCACTGGCTTATACGAATCTGTTTGAGTGTTCTCTTCATGTGATGTACTAAACATTAGTGTGAAAGGGACTTCCAGTTGAAGTGCACTTCACTGTACCCTAAAGGTTGTTTTGTGCTTTTGCACATAATGTACTCCACTCAGGCCCACTATTTTTGGCCACTACCTGTATGTGCTGGATCCTACTGTAGTGGAGGGATGCCTGTATTTTTGCTCTTTAGTCTTTAATCCAAGGTTTCCTGTATGTGCTCTGCTGTAGCCTGCACACTTCGTTTAGCCGTCTCCCTGCAGGCACTGCACCCCACTGATTCCTACAAACTGTTCTGTGGCAACGAGCTGTACTTCACCGAGTCATGCGGCGTGATCTTTACCCTCTACGATATAGCACTTTACAAAATATAGCTATACACGTTAGCACTGCAAAACAAAGTCAAATGAAAAGTGATGATTTCTCTGCACCTTAATAATAGCACGAGCAAATGCTGTGAACTAAATATATCTCCAGTGTGATATTATATCAGATTCAATAAGAAATATCATACACAAACATTTAAAAGCACTGTGATCGATCATCTATCATTTAGTTATATCTGCTTAGTCATAAAAAGCCTAAATTTAAATACAGATCACTGGCCGTTCTCATCAGAACATTGTCTCCTACAGATTGGAAAAGATTTATTCATCCTTCTCCTGTGATTTCTCTAGTTACATTTCCACTCTCGGCCCTATACTGGAAGAATAAGATCACAGACCAAGGACTGTGTTCAAACTAGATTACCACAGACACAGGTGTCTCAGAGATTAGCCAGAATCATTGGAAACACCTGTGTGGGTGTGCAGGGTCTCTAAAACGCTGAAATCATTTTTGTTCAACTATACAGATGTTTAACATTGGAGTGATGCTCTCTCTCTGTTTGTTCTGTAAGCAAATTCAATCAGAACTCATATCATAAATTCTTCATATGCAGCCACAATGCTGGGTCCTTTTATTTAAATGGGGTCCATATGCTGTGTGGAGTCTGTCCAGCGTGAACACCAGGTCAGGTGCTGTAAACCGCACTGACAGGAACAATTTTAGCAATTGGATAATGAGCAGAGCCAATTTAGACCAAGTCAGAAGTTAATCTAGTCTGGAAAAACAGATGATTTTTTAATGTGTTTTTAAAATGGATTATTCATTTTGCCTAAGCTTTAATGTTTTAAATCTTATCTGCAGATATTGCAATTCCTTCTGTCAGGCCCCTAAAGCATCCCAATCCCTCCTTATTAACTACTATATGAGCCAGTTATATATCAGTCGAAGTATCAGTATGGCAGCTACCAGCCTTTTACAAAAGGATCTGTCTGCAGCTCTCTTGGGCTTCACTCTGTATTGCCCACACATTAAGAGTGGGCTGTGGAAGTGAAACATTGTTGGATGGTGTACGTGGCCTGCAGAAAATAAACAACTGCAAGAGGAAAAGTATACAGACAAACAGAAGGAGAAGAGAATACAATACAATACAATAGAAGCACACGTGTGTACCCAACACTGCATGTATTGTGTTTGACTTTGAACCTAAACTATCACAAGGCCACCAGCATCATCTCTCACTTATGAGACAGGGTTACACACACAGATCCCTGGTCCCAGCAACACAACTCTCCCTACATCTCTCTCTCTCTCTCTCTCTCTCTCTCTCTCAGCTGCAGTGCACTCAGGGGGTCTCAAGATGTGCTGTCAGTCTCCAATCACACCACTGATCTACCCTGATACACCCTGATGCATCCAACCCCTCCTCGCTCTCGCTCTCTCTGTCGTCTTCTCTCCATCTTATTCAATCACACACACAGATATATGAACACACATCACTGGTTAGGCCTAATAGTTGCAACCAGCCAGCATTGGTATGTGAGAAAAATATGAAAAGGCATATTTTACACAGAGTACCAGTGTTATTGTCTTGCATTAGAACAGAATACAGCAGAATAGAACAGACTGTCTTACTTGCTTTCCCTGGCCGGGGCCTTTGCAGCAGCTTCTGCACGGTGAGCAGATCCTCGGTCTTCACCGCCTGCAGCAGTTCCTGGTCCTTCCCCATCTTACTCTGTGAGCCGTTCTACTCCCGCAGCATCCTCCGGCACAGCGGCGCTTCAGCCCAGCCTCACCACGCGGAGGGTGCGTCTACCGCGGGCACGAACAGCCTCCCTCCTCCCCCGTGATCCCCGACTAGATGAGACCCCCTAGAGCTCTGGTTTACGATGGGGTAAAAGAGACAGAGAGAGGGGGGAGAGAGCGAGGGGGGGAGACAGACTGGAGATGGGGACGGAGTGATGCTCTCGGGTTCCTCCGCTGTAAGTGCACCGCCGCTGGATGGAAACGGCACCGGGGCTACTGGGCCGCTCGGAATTACAGTAACAGCCCACTGGCGTCGCGTGCGTGATATTTTGACGGCGGGAATAAGAGGTCTCGTTTCCACGGTTTGCTCGCGCTCCTCCTCATCAGGCTAGTCGGTGTCCTCTGCAGCTGCGCTTCAAAACAACGATTAACGGAACGCAGGACGGTACCGGGTCCTCGCTGAAAGACCGAGACGTCAAACGGGCTGATGTAGCGAGCCGCCTCGCGGGCTCACTCGGAGACGCGACGCGTGAGTGAGTGAGCGTTTAAAAACGAGGTGCGCGCGGTGTCCGTTCCTCTGGAGATAAGACCGCTCTCGTGCTCTGCGTCGCAAACACAATCCAGCGCTACTGCTGCTGCAGCCATCGCTCCGCGTGCGCTCCGGCTCTGTGTTTGGTAATGATTTTCTCCGCGTGGGGGTAGTGAGGAGAGGGGGGGGGGGGGGCACATACACGCGCCCGCGCGCGCGCGCTCTACAGCTGGCCCAGCTCGTACCGCTAAATGGCTCGTGCTGCAACTTGGGGGCGGACCAGGAGCGCGGTGCTCTCCCGCCTCCTTTTTCATCCCGCTCCCTGTTTCTATGGCGCTCTGTCTTTGATTTACACACGAACTGGAGAGGTTTATAAAGAAAGTGATTAAAAAAATGTTTAACTGGCTTATTGTTGGCTCGATATTGTTTTGTTAGACTAAATTAGCAGCATCTGTATCAAAGCCTTTCCCCCACATCAAATAGATTCATTCAGTTACAGGTACAAAACAAGAGATGTCAGGATCGTATAGAGAAACACTCTAAGTAGGTATAAACTATACCTAAACTAAGTATAAAGACGGGTCTTTATGCATAGGAGGCCTTCATGTGCATAAGGCCTCTATAAGCAGGGATGTAACCCCCCCCCCCTCAAGTGAAGCCACTCTACCTTATCCTAGCTATCCTATCATACACATGACATTTAAACAAGGAAAAACAAGAATAAAGGTCTACAACCAGCTCAAAAGCTACATTTAGCAAGTTTTCATCACAGAATTTGATAATTAGCACCAGACATAGGCCAAAGTACAGCGGACACTGATGGCATTAGTTTCGCAGGTATTTTGATATTACAAGTTGAAATTTGGATCTGACAATGAAAGGCTATATCTGATGGATTTGTCTACACAGTTGTAGTCCTTCCAATTGTTGACATATTTCATTCAAATATAGCTTATTTTAAATATTTCACTTAAATGTGAGCCTTATCAGAAAAGTCCTTAGGTAGCCTGCACCTGCGGACTGTAGGCCTAAATCTCTGTACTAAATGTAATCTATTCAGTAGTTGTTAAGATTTCTCAGTTTGAATCAAAGTGGTGAAACACCTGACCAACATGAAGCTAGCTTGACTAAAAGACATTTCCACTTCTTCTTTTAGCCTCATTAGCCTGGATGATATGACTGAAACTTCTGAAACCTGATATCTTACACACAACAACCCACTACAAATGTGTCTACAAAGTCATAGTAGGTTAATTGTAAATATTCACTCGCTCATCATAATAATCATAAACTGCAATATAAATACACAATCAGGTCATTTTTTACTTTGATTTATGACCAAATACATGCATGACTGATGATATGTTAGCACAATAAGCTAAGTTGGTAAACACTATATCTGCTAAATATCAGCTTCTTAGCAGAATCATGATGGATGTGCACAATGGCACTATTTTTCCTAAATTACTGTTATAACGAAATGCAGTCTCACAGAGCTGCTGAATAAATAGTTAAACTATAATTAAAATAATATTAATGTGGTAGTTGTTCATTCATGATCCTCATGATTTTCAACCTTGATGCTTAATCATTTTTAGAAATAATCAAATTACATATTTTATTCACTTTGTTCTTGTAATCTTGAACCGGTCCATTGTGGCCTCTACAGTCGTTGTCACTTTTCATGGTAGTCCCACTGCTCCAAGCCATTGTGGTGGCTTCATATTTACTGTATAAACATCAGAGTGGTTGTTACATGTTTTCAATCTCTTCACAAACCTGCTGTCCTGCATAAACCCTATGGTCTATAATGAATGCACATAAATGCTGCAGTAATGCAAATATTTAGACAGACAAAAGCACATATGAGAGAATTTGACCCTGACTTCCAACTGTCCAACTGCAACACCTAACATGTCTTTTCTCTGTGTCCATCCTCCTCCAGATTTTTTACTCCTCTCCCCTCTCCATTGTGTGTGTGTGTGTGTGTGTGTGTGCGTGTGTGGGCAGTGTGCAGCGCTTGGATGCTGCTCTCTGCCTCCTCCACATATCCAGTGAGTTATGTAAGAACACTAAAGAGTAGCCCATATGGTACTGTGAAGGTATTTATAAATCTGTCTAATGAAATAGCAACTCACTTACCCTGGAGCTATGTTAACACTAACACTGATATATGAATTTTTCATTTAAAATAGTTTACCTGCATAACCCCACATCTTTCCTCCTTCTCATGTGTGTCTTTCTTCAGTTACTGTTAGACAGGAGCAGTTGCTTTGAGTCAAAGCAAACACTAGATCATACAAAGCTATAAAGGAGAGCTTTAATCTTCAAAAGCAGATCACGGGAAGAAAAAGGAGACACAGCAGGAGGACAGTGCTCAGATGCATGTATAATGGATTATAGTAGTAGTGATATAAGAAAGCAATGTTGTGATAATTGTGTAACATTCTCAAAATCAAATGAGATTTGTCTGCACCATCTCTGCCAATTTCAAACCAAAACTTTTTTTTTTTCTTTCTGCAGGGACTCATCCAGACAGCATGCTGGACTCTAACTGACAAGGGATTAAATGTTCTTGCTTCTTGTGGAGTTAAAGAGAAAAGAATGGCAAACTCTCCTCACATTTGAAAGTAGAAATTCACCTCACAATGACAAGAAGTAAAGCAGTCACAAAAACACACTGCCCTCAAGTGGCCAGTCTGAAAGCATACGCCTTACTAGGAGGATTTTCAGTGTGGAGTGGTGTTATTGAATTCCAGCCTGTTTGTTAAAAGGATTAAGTCACTGAGAAAACATGCAGATTAAAATATTGTCCTTTTATACCCGATTAAACAGCATATACACAAGTAACTAACTAAGTATAAATGACATAAATACTTACTGTTATGACAACTTGTTAATAGATTATCACAGTCAGGATTACAGGAAACGAATAAACGTGTTGAGAGTCACTGCTTGTGTTTTGAAAAGTCTTGGACATCATGTCAAAGGCTTGGACATCATCCAAAATGTAATAAATTACTTATCTGCCATGAGTGTTATTGTTTCCGGGGTTACTTGAATGCATCTGGTCCCTGCTGGATGACTCGTGCTGTGATTGGTCGAGAGGTACGTCCATCAACACCGAGAGTCCCTCACAACATCGGCGTGAGGAACAGGTTGAAAAGAGGTTGAGGTTTGTACAATCAATCAAATACTGTTGGTTCCAGGTTGTAACCGGACCTAACACACAAGCTGGTGAGGATTTTTACCGTCCTGTGTTTGCATGTGGTACTCGCTGTTGTGTTTTGTGCTTGCTGCGCAGACAGGCTTGCTTTGTGGGTACGTGAAAAATCAATCTGCGCATTCAGGAGCTTTGCTACGATTATTTCATGGGAGCTACCGCGTTAGTGCTCGTCTCTAAACGTAGCTAACGCTGTCTCAGTGTGTTATAAGCCAAACCCTTGCTATTAGTAATGTCTGTTCGTGTTTGTTAATGTTTGCTTTTGTGTAATACTCGTGACAGCCAGGACTTGAGGTCATGGTTTAAATTCCTATCACATTAATTTTCGTATAATACGCGGCACTTGTTAAGGGCAAACTCCTGCGTTGCCCTGTTAGCTTAGCAATGTGTGCAAGCTAACTAATGTCGTGACAGTGTTGATAGTTAGAATTTCTAGTTCCTATTAGTTAAAGGTACATATTAAAATAAATCTCATTCAGCCAGTAAACGAAATTTCGCAGTGCTCAAATACCTATTTAATGTATTAATTCCACTTTCTGTTATTGTACTGACTCTGGTTGCACATGATATCTGATCGTAAGTTAGCTCAGCCTTTTGTTTGCTCTCTGTTAAGTTTCTACAAATTTCCTTAAATGTGTGTGCATCCAGACTCCCTAAAACCCACGACTCCTTTAAACAGCCTTCAATACAGTTTGCGTTTGTTCCCAAACACAAATAAAACTCGATATAAAAACTCGATAGGATGGTATTGTTGAAGGACTAAGGACAATGCCAAGACTGGTGACCTTTCACAGTAAAAGCTCACTGGTTGCTTTGACTTGGCAGATGTTTCTGGCCTCATCCAGCAGCTGTTACCATTATTAAACATCAGAAAACAGTGAAACCCAAGTGTTATTAGAAAATATTACATTCTTATAATGGCTTCAAAAGAGCTTATGGCTAAGAGAAAATGTATATTTTACAATTATATTAATGATCCTTTTATCTACTAATCTGCTTTTAAGAAGTAGATCTGTGTATTGTCTTCACATCTTACACAGCGAATGTTTCCTGTTCTTCTATTACTTGAGTTTTGAGAGTTGGCGAATATCTCATATAAAGGAAGTAAACGCTCCTCCCTCTTCACTGCAGGAAGGTCTCAGCGCAGCGTGGGTGCCCAGGGATCCACTGCCTGAGTGTGGGGAGAGCAGCGGCAAAGACCCCAGAGACATGAACCACACCAAGGGTGGCCTGGTCATCTTCACTGCAAACTCGCACCCCTCCAGCCGTGAGTTGGGAAAGAGGATTGCAGAGTGAGTACAGGTGTTGCTGCTGACATATCACACACAGACAAGTGGAAACGGTGATGTGGGCAAAACTAATTATTATTGGAGTAAACAACCCATATTAGTACTTCAGGAAAAGGTCTGTTGTGTCCTTTGTTTTTTAAAGAGAAGGAGATTAAGAAAAGTTTGAAAAGGCAAAGCAGCTTCTGTGACTGTTAAACGTATCGCAGATGAGAAACATGTTTTTCACTTCTGCTTCTTAGAAGAGAAGTTTGGATGTGCTGTGTTTCCATCTGACTTGCTGTTTATATATATATATATATATATATATGCCAGTGCCATGTACAGTAGCTACAATATGGCCAACTAGAGCTAGTGTGGCTCCACAAAAGGCAATAATGATGCAGCAAAATATAATTACTATGCAAAGTATTTCCTGCAGCTTGGTATCAGAAGGCAGTGTTATTTTTATTCGCCTGTCATAATGCCCCTGATTTACCAGCTAATGCTAGTGTGTCCCACTCTAGCAATGCAGGTATAAAACACAACATTCAACTTTTGCAGGGGAAGTGGAGTGTTCGTATTTTTCTACTTGTTTACCTATAAAAAGTGTTAAGACAACTGTAACGTATTACCACCTGAATATGGTGGAAAAGGGTACATACGATGCATTTTGTCTTACTGAAATAATAAACAAATAACAGAAAAGTAAAAATTCACATTCACATGAAAGACATGAAAACCTCTTCACTTTAGATTTGGAGGTTACTGTGGTATTTTAGTTGAAGGTTACATTTTAATAACTTTAAATTCTGCTCTCCTCATGCTCCTTTTAAACATGTTCAAAGCCTGCATGAGCAAGCACAGTGAACCAACAGGAGACTTCCCTTTTTGGAGCTTTGCACAACTAGAAACATAT
>JAUBNQ010000027.1:3375326-3387957 GCA_032353495.1 Ctenopoma kingsleyae | reverse complement strand
ATGTGAAAGACTCATTGCCTGTTATTGCAAACGCTTGACTGCAGTTGTTGGGTTAAGGGGCAATTACTTTTTTGCACAGGGCCATGTAGGTTTGGATAGTTTTTTTTTCCTTAATAAAAAATTATAAATAAAATAATAATAAATAAAATCATCACTTAAAAATGGCATTTTATGTTTAGTTGGGTTATGTTTAAAACAAATTTAAATTTGTTTGATCTGAAACATGTAAGGGTGACAAATATGTAAAAAAATGCAATGTGTGTATTTGGAATAGTGACTGAAGGGACAGGCCTAGAAGGCACCGTGCAGGTTGAACCAGAAGTTTTCAGTTGGGTGTTTAAAACAACATGTTTGTGCCACAGGACGACATCATCGATGATGTTGACAGTTTTGTGGCAGCAGCGGAGACGCTAAAAGAAAGAGGGGCCTACAAGATTTTCGTCATGGCAACACACGGTATCCTCTCCTCCGATGCCCCCAGGTTCATCGAGGAGTCGGCTATTGACGAGGTGAGTTTGTATGTCAGCATCAAAGCGTCAGCAGTATTCTAGTGTCGTGTTTTCCCCCCCTGCTTTACACATGCTCATGCGCTCCCCTCTCCTCCCCCAGGTGGTGGTGACCAACACGATCCCCCACGAGCTGCAGAAGCTCCAGTGTCCAAAGATCAAAACAGTTGACATCAGCATGATCCTGTCAGAGGCCATCCGCCGCATCCACAACGGAGAGTCTATGTCGTACCTGTTCCGCAATATAGGAGTAGATGATTGAACAACTGATCTCACACACACACGCCTTCTTAGACGTCTCCAGAAATATAGAGGAATGAAAAAACACACAAGTTCTACCTGTAACATAACCTATGATTATAAATTCTAACCTTCTCCTTTGAGTGCAGCTTAACATGTTAGATGACTGAAAACAGACACACACACACACACACACGCGAACACGAATGAACATATAATGGACGACTGCCTGTCTCCAGTGACCCTGGTGAATCACTACACACCCAGTTTTTTATTTTCATCTCTTTCTGATTAACTTCTTCAGCTCCACTTTCATCTCATCTGTGTCTGTCTATGTGTCTCTGCAGAAATGAATGTTGATCTTAACACTGTTAGAACATACTTGTTAGCACTGAATGTTGGTTTCTGGTGATGTAATTAATACAGGAGATTGTACTGCTAGAGAGCCAGTGCCTTCTACAGGACATGCAACACACAGGCCTTCATTGCTCTGCTACACAACTGTGTCTCAGCTAATGTTACTAACTCATAATGGCCCTTGTAATTAATCCAGGAATATGCAGGTTAATTAACTAACTGTAGTGTGTCTGAGTGCATGTTTAAATACAAACCTGTCAGTTTTTATTTTGTGTGAGAATGTGCTATTAATAGAGTTAATTTAGACTCCTAACACTTAGCCATATGTCTGTGTGGTTGCCATAGCACCCAGATGCTAATCTGGTTGAACTGGAAGTAATACAGGAAATCTTCTCTCTGTCTAGTTAATTGGCTGCTACAAACATTTTATGTCTGTGCATCTGTGAAATATTAATTCATGAGTCATCTGTGTAAATCTGTGCCATCATTACTTTGCCTTGTCATATTTGATTTTTGCCACACACGAGCATTTCCCCTCCAGCTGTGGTTTACAGAAAGCCACAGATTTGAACTTCCAAAAGAGAAAAGAAAATGTCTCCAGTTTACTCTCTGGTTAGAGATGAATGGTTCTTAATCATTATGTGTAAATTAATCCTTGATCCTACATTAGATCATTTGTTTATATCTGAGGTTCAAAATAGAATTTCCAAACTGCAGCGCTGAGGCTGTAGAAGTAAACTGAAACTTTCTGACAAGTAAAACTTGAATGAAGCAGGTCTTTATCACTTTACCAGATATGTTCCAAAAATGTTTTGTATTTATTTTCAGCAACAAATATGAATAAAGATGACATATGAAAGTGAAGAATGACTTGTGTGGTGTTTCGTAGCTTCATGTTTGGATGTATATTTTCTACATAATGTAATCATTTCTGAGGTCACTGTCTTTAACCTACCACGTTAGCACTACAGCGTGATATAATGCTACTGTGGCTAACAGAAGCGTGAACAGAAATGGGGTGTTACTTGGTGGCGTTGGATGCACCGATACAGAATGTTCCTTCATCATCCAAGAACTGCCTACGCACTCACCACATGAGGTCAGGTATTATCCTAGACCAGGAGGAACCCATTGCACAAGCATCTGATAATCACAGTGAGAATTTTGTCCTGATACTCACAGCAGTCAGGGTATCATTGACTATGACATGCAGCCCCCAGACTATCACCCACCAAATGATTCACCACAGCGTCTCCACAGTCTTTCACACCTGTCACATGTGCTCAGCGTGAACCTGCTCTCATCCGTGAAGTGAACAGGTCAACAATAGCAGGCCCGCCTGCCTGGTGTTCTCTCGGGCCCTCGTGAAGTGTGTTTCTGACAGTCTGACCAGAAACCCTGCTGGAGGTCATTTTGTAGAGCTTTCACAGTGCTCCTCCTGTTCCTCCAAGCACAAAGGACCAGATAACGGGTCCCGCTGCAGTCCACCTCTTTTGAGTCTGTGCTGGGAGACACAGCAGACCTTCCACCTGCACGCATGGGTGTGCCGTGTTGGATATCTCTGAAGTTTAAATGACATTGTGTTTCACTCTGATGATTTAGTTTCCCAATTAAATACAGTTTACAGTTACATTTTCTTCTTTTTAACCCCACTGCTTAGTTTTTAACTCCACAGATTTCTCTGTCTACCACTGGAGGGGGCCAGTGGTAGACACTAAATTGGGAACCACTGGAATAAAAGAATAAAATTAGCTCTGCAGCAAGCAGCTACAACAGCACAATGATGCAGAAGTATTAACTATATGTATCTGTACGGGCCCTATTACTTACACTGTGGTATGGTAAAACATATTTTTTACCACTGTCAAACAGAGTAGATCCTTCATCTTCAGTGTTTTAATACTGTACCTCTTTCTCCTCCAGTGCTCTCAGTTACCTAGGGTGAGGTAGTCAAAATACAGGTACACAAATATTTGAGACACACCAAAAAAGTTAAGAGTCGATTAATAGTCAAATCAGGTCCTCCCCTCTGTTTGTTCAGCACATAAATGTTTATTCATTAATGCTGACAGACGGGTATTTGTTCAAACAAACATGATGGCATCAACTGAAGAACAGAACCAGGCAGAGAAGAAAATCTGTTTCAGACCTGAGACACACTCAAAGGTCAGCTTCTACACGGTCAGATTGTCCCACTATTTGCTACCGCTCCATCCATTGCCATTCACCTGGCACAGCACATGACACCTAAGCCAAAGGTAGCGATTACAAAACGACTAAAACGGCTCCAGAATGTCATGGAAATGTAATATTGGAGTATAATAACACAGGGCAGATGGAAAACTACCATGTTTCCTTTGGTGATTTTGTTTTAATGTTCTCCAGTTTTTCCAGATTCTTAAAGAGTGTAACACATTGTGAGCACAAGACAAAACTTGATCTACAGTATGTAACAGGGATCTGTCTCTACTAGCTCTACTGGCTCTGACTGGGTCTTTCATATATATTTGAATATTCAAGTATTTAAAGATGATTACCAATAGTTACAGGACAGGATGTGCTCGTCGTCCAGTTAGTTTTCCGCCCTGAGCATCGGAAACGATCGTCACGTCAACAAGAAAGAGGAGCTAGACTTGTAATAACTGGGTCCAAACACCTCGATGACCAAGAGGATCATCAACACAAAACAGTGGCTGCCGAGGGTGCTGGCGATGGAGCACATTTATGTGCTTGGGTGGGCTACTCTCAACAATCTTTTCTTTCACCCTTATGCAAGGCACTAACCCCTATCACCCGAGGCCACCAGGAGGAAAATGGTTTTGAGGGACAGCTCCCAGAATGCAAAGCACGGCGAGGAGCTGAATTAAACTGTGAGGATTAATGTTAAATCACTGGAAAATGTCATGGAAAAAGGCATCAATCTGTCTACAGCCTGCAGCAACAGGTAAATGTTGTAGTGCTACAATCTGTCAGTCTGTAATCACTGGTAAAACACTCTTCAAACACTGGTAACCCTTATTTTACGAGCAATGGGCAGACATAGTACAACAGTGATCGTCAGCTACAGCTAGCGCACATCTAAAGGCTTCATAAAGGCAAAAGCAGCATGTCAACTAAGAAAAAGTCGTAACAAGGCAAAGTGATCACATTATGTGTTTAGATTTTAAACCCAAAGTGACCAGAACTTGATTTGGTGACAGAATAGCAGTTGTACAGCTTGCACTGTTTTGACATAAAGATGAAACTGCGATACAAAATACTGCTAAGTATACAAATACTGATAAGTGAGTTGCTTATGGCTGATTTTCATTCCTTTTAAAAAATGCTTTCTCTTGTGAACACCTTTAAATCCCCCCCACACAGAACTTTAACATAACTAATTTTTTAAATACTGTTCAGAGCCAACCTTTCATGAATCTTACACTGGGAGTCTGCAGTCACCCCGTCATTTACAGACAGAAAAAATGATATGTTTGGTTAAAATATCTCACGTTCTAGTTTTTGATTTGAGCAGTGTGCAAACTTCCCTCCTATGAGTCACTGAACATCTTTATGGTTTCACATAAATCCATAAAGAGGACAGAAACTGTAGATTCAGATGCGTTAGGTGGGTGGGAAGTGTACTGCCAGGTCAACACAAAACGCAAAGTTTGCAGTATAAATACCTCAATATTTCAAAACTAAAAAAGCCTACAGCCTACAGCGAGCGGCTCTGTACTCAACCTAAGCACAGTAGTGCTTTGAGCTAAATGCTAATATTAGCATGCGATTGTGCTCACGACGACAATGGCAGCATGCTGATGGTTAGCAGGTTTAAAGTTGACCACGTGTGCCATTAGCATGCCAACATCATCAGATCAGGACTAACAGAGTTGAGGTCTACAGGACAAATGAACATTTCACCTGCCGGTGGTAACACTGTATATGAAAAGTCAGCAGATCACAAGTGTTTAGGCCTCATGGAGCACCATGAGAGGTGGTACAAAATTCATAGTCATAGTTTTTGACATATTTTTCTCTGACCGCTAGCGTTGCTTAAAAACATAACATGCATAATACAATTTAGTTTTAGTGAAAAATTTGGTCTCTCATCTGTACTCCACACACACCTGAAACACAAGACGACACTGTTCTCAGTTTCTTACAAGGGGACAAACTCAGTAGTGACTAGAATTTACGTAGCCTATTTTCTTTTTGTTAATTCAGCATTTTCAACCCAATCAGAGCTCGCCAGCAAGCTGTACTATTTCAATTAATATATACACGAACTCATAAAAATCACCATGGTGAATGACAACAGAGCAGCAAAATACACAACTGGCCGTCTTCAAAACTGTATGTAAGTTACTTGTGTCGAGCACTGTCTTATTGAGCACCATTTTTCTGTGCAGCCTCACATTGGGAACAACAAACAGCCATCATCACTTTTGGAGAGCAGTCAAATCTGAACAGCAACACAGGAACGATATATAACTGTAGAAACATACAGACTGCAGTGCAGCCACAGTGTAACAGATTCAATCCTCAACAGTGAACTTGTACATTCTCTTTGTAGGGAACAGATGGATGGGAATAATCACCATTTCCTCTGTCAGATTAAGACAACTCCACATGAGCCAATTAGAAAACTCTTAAGGTTAAGTAAGTATCTGGTAAGATGAAGGACCGGCTACAAGCATCATCAACTTTCTTGCAACTTATCCGATGTATCTTAGAAAAGAAAAACATTTTGTTGAAAAGAACATGTATGTAGATGAACCTGCTGCACCTCCAGTGGTTCTTGGGTTCCTGAAGATAATCTGACCTTTACTTATCACAGCATTCACCATTTAACTCATTTCAGACATAACTAGCTAAAAGTTCAGGCCTTCTACTCTTCTACTAATGCAAGAGAAGTGTGTTTACATGCACACTGCAGCTGATCCATGTGAAAAATCAAGTTAGACAAACATTTTTTAGGCAAAATGATCCAGGTACATTAGTCAGAAGGCTCGACTGGCCTTAAATAAAGATAAATACTGATTGAAATAATAATAAATAATATTTATTCTTATTCTTGTCAAATGTCTGCACAACTATAATAACTAAATGAACAAATTCAAATAAATGGTATTCAAAGCATAATTATTTTAATGCTATAAATTCAGTGGCATTTAAATTTTAAAATTAAAAATTTAGTAGATTTTAGCTGCTTATAATAATATTCAGATATTTTGACTTCAACCTCTAGTGCATATACTACATATGGTTAACACTGAACAAGTACGTATACAATTACATGTACAAAAAGTTAGAAAAATGGAAATAATAATCTTTGCTTCCACACTAGTTGATATTAGCCGAGAAGTAACAAGAAACAGTGGCTATGAATGCTATGGCTATGTTAGTCACAGTTCTTTCATTACCAAATTTCATTAAGCATACTTGAGTATATTTGTGTTAAAACAGAGAAAATTGTCCAATACATTGTTTTCAGAACACTGTAATATCAACACTTGGCTCAAATATTCGTTATCATCGTTTTGGCTCTTGTTGGTTAATTCAACCTAAGAGATTATTTCTAGAGCAGCCCTGCCTCTAAAAATGTTTGAACAACCTTTCCTACAACATGGTAGCCCTGAATAACAGGATGCTGGTGTGCACGTAAACCCACAGATATTGCAGTAAACATCAACTAATATACCATTTGAAGCACTATAAGCACATATTAGACTATTCACACCCTGTTTGCCACTGATGTTAATAACAAAAGAGATGAAATCTGAATCTGGGCACTGAACCATTCCACAACAAGACATCGTCTTTCACTTACTGCACTGTCTTACTCTTGGCCATCAGACCCACTAAATTGCTTAAGCCATTGAAAAGCATTTAATTACATGTAAAGAATATATACAAACAGTATGCCACCATGGTTCAGACCTGAAAGGCACGCTTCTGCCTGATTCCTTCCATCACTCGCAGAGAGTTAGGCTGGAAAAAAAAAAGACCAAAGGCAGGGGCGGAAGCTTTGTTATTTCCCTGTTTTTGTCACTGATCAGACATTTGTCGGTCGTCTTGTTTCATAGTTTTCATACTGTGGTGGCTATTTCCTTTTTTCCAAAATTGGCTTTTGTCATGTTTTGTCATTACTATCAAGTTTCTGCGAAAGTAATTATGCAGAGTCTTTAAACTGAGGTGGCCATTTGTACTTGTGAATTTTTTACAACAGAAAACACATTGTCCTCTTCATAAGGATCCAGTCCAGTCCCAAAAAATAAAAGAGATGGATCAGCAACCACCTACTTCAAAGGTAGTATAACAATCAAATGACATTTGTCATTTCTTGTTTAAATCTGTTTTATTCTGCATTTTTGCCCTCTGTCACTCTATAAAGCACTTTGTGACGAGCTCGTTAATTAAAAGCGCTTTTTTTAAAAGAAATCTCAATCAGTAATTGAATCCTGGTAAAATACTGTTAATGAGAAGAGGAGAAGCCAAAACAGATCATCCATAAATAAAGTACAAGTTGTTGTATGTAGTTTCCGTGTTGATTGCCAAGCTGGTTGCAAGGAAGACACACAAGGATTTTGGGTATTTCAAGAGGTGCATTCTGGGATTGGTTATTGACTGACGGAGTGCTGAGCTACTGGCAGATGTCAGATGAGAGACTGCTTTTTTCCTCTTTGTATTTCGCACCCATCTTCCTCTCTTTTTCAGTCTTTCCCACTACCTGTCCTTGCAGTAAATTGTTGACTGGAATGAATTATAGCCCGGCCAGAATGTAGGCAGAGCTCCTCCTTTTCCACCGACAGACAGGAGGTAGGATGTAGCAGCAGTCTAGGAGGGTTTAGGGGTCTTTAGAGCATCCACCTTGGTCTCCAAGTCTGTAATCTGTATAAAGGACAAAACAGTGGATGATTAAACTATTAAAAAAAACTGTTTTGAATCAGACAATAATTGCTGTCACAGCACACTTTGATTCTGGATGATATCAGAAATATATATTATCATACATAACAGAAGATCCATGTAAGAGGCTGTGACAATCAAAGCCAATCACGTTCACTACAGTTCATTTTATGTTTTTATTAATGTTCAGCTTGTCTCAACAGCAACTCAGTTATACTGCTAAGAGCAGATAGTGTCTGTTTTTAAGTTAACTTTTTAACATAATGGTCACCATTTCTTTCATGCCTTTCCCATTTTGTTTGTCATCATATTGATTCATAAAACTACCATTTGCCCTTTGGTACCAATGTTGTGTTGCTTATCACAGCCACATGTATACCACACACATGTTTCCATCTAAACTGCAGAGCTCCATTCAACACTTTGGACAGAGTCAGTAGATACTTCATGCTATGCCATGTTTCCCTCCGTTGCTCAGTGTTTATGGACAGACACAGGAAGTCCTGAGCAGGTTATTTGCAGTAAGATAAGTCTTAATTTACAATTTTCTATTGTGCAACAGTTTTCTTTTCATTATGAATTTAAACATATTTTAATAATATTTGTAGTATAAGAATAACTGGGCCAAGGATGGAGCCATGAGGAACAACTTCAATTCAAGTATCCCTGATTAAGTAAAATTAAGAACAGTAGCTGTTAGAAAAGGCTTGTAAGGAGAAAAGTAGATTTGTAAATAGAATATTTTACTTTTTCTTGAAGGTTGTCTGTTTCCTCTTTGTGTGTAGCCTCAGTTTCTTCTTGTACTTGACGTTGAGCTGTCTCCTTCTTCAGGTACTCGATTTCCCTACACACACACACACACACACACACACACACACACACACACACACGCACACACACACACACACACGCACGCATGCACGTAAGTTTTCATGCTGTTTGAAACCTTCTGTCAACTCTCACTTAATCTCTCCTTCCTTACTTCTGCTGGTACTCTTTAATCAGTCTCTTGGCTTTGCTGTATTTCCTCTCTAGGGTTTGGTACTGAGCCTGGGTTTCCTTGAGGTGTTCATCCACTGCCTGAAATCACACACATGCACATACACAATCTCAGTAAATTCAAACAACTAGTTTCTGAGGGGTTCTAAACTTGTTAGGCATAATAACGGATTAAACATGTTTTCCATTCATGAGCTGCCTCCTTGTTTTTATGTTCTCTAACACATTACCTTACACAAGGACTGTGCCTCCATCCAGTAGCCCTCCAGTTTCTCCATCCTCTCTTTACTGTCCCGGATGTTTTGCTCTAACTGAGCACGCTCCATTCGCCAACGCAACTTATCCTGTTCAGCATGAGCCAGCTGGAGGTAAGGGGGTCAGTGTGGGAAGGAAGAGGTGGTATGTGGGAGGTAGAGCCAGCGTTAAGTCATCATTCAACCAACAAAAGAACTGATGTTATGCTAGTGTACATTCCCTCTTGCAGTAGAACCTAGATATTTCAATGCATTTCAATTCTGCATGTGAAGATGGGACTGAACGTTGAGTGGTCTCACCTTTCTCTTTAGCAGCTGGATCTCTGCCTGGGTTACTGCATGTTTAATCTGGAGCTATGGACAAAGACAGATACACATAGTATAACAACAAGAGTCTAAATACTTGGGAAATTGATATTTTGGGGTTAGCTTTTTAATTATAGAATAATAATAATAACAGATACTTTATTGATCCCCATGGGGACATTCTTATATACGTTATGGTTGATTAAGTGCAGACCTTTTGAAAAAAGTTGTATCCAAATCTACAACACAATAGTAAATGTACCTCCTTGAATTTGTGGGCTAGCTTCTCTGGGTCCAGTTCCACAGGAGATAACATATCCTGGTTCTCTGCCAAGTCAAAAACCTCAATAGAGTTTGGAAACACTGGACTCATCTCCTCTTCCTCATCTGTTGCATATTCACCAGTCTGCAGATAAACAGACAGAGGAGGAGAAAAGAAATATATTACATCTGTTGATAATTGCAATAGTTCCCCTTTCTTGTTAGAGACTATTTACTGATACCAAAGCAACTACACAATCCCAGTTCCAGTCCTTTCTAAGTTTATAGGCTGCTGTATAATTTCATTAGGAGGAGTATGTATCACATTAAACGGTATAAATGGCAGAGAGCCTAGAACAGACCACACAAGTATGAAATTACAGGCTAAGTGAAAGAAACACACTCTTGGTGGAAATCTCACGGTTCAGATTCAACCCTCTGAAATCGAATGCAGCCAGCTGTCTGTAACCGTCTTCCACTACAAGGATTCACACAATCGATACAAATCTGCTAATCATTTCTCTGCCTCCCCTCTTCTACATTACAAAGTAAAGTAGCTTCACGTTAACTCACTTTACAAGACTGACAGCAACGTCAGTGCTGACAAAAATCTACTGACCAAAATTTAGTACTGCACTTAATTTATCACTCTTTGATGATATGACCACACTATTTCTTCTTCTTCTTCTACAACCACAAAACAAGCTACCTTTCTGATGGCATTTATTATAAGGCTTCACTAAACCAGAGCACACACTGCTGTCTAAATTAATATCTGCAGAACAAATGAGAGACGATTGTGACTATATCTGTAACTAACTGTCTGTTTGGCTCTTCTGGCCTGCCACAGAGAATCATCATGAGCGACACCAGTGCACACTGCTGCACCAACGATGACCCTTCATTTTGAATGTCTCTCACACAAGTCCACTGACATGATGCAAAGCTAAATTCCTGAAATACCTCTTACATATGCATATATACATATGCTACATTCAAAATACACTGTGAACTATAAACTGTATTGAGAAATACAGTATGTTTATCCTATAACCATTGTTTCTTGAATTTCACAGCCTCAGTCCTCTATGAAATTATGGATAAGTCAACAACCAAACACTGCAGTACTTTCTGAGTCTTAAAAAAAAAAGAATTTAACTGTCCATTTGCGGTAAAAATGTAATTTCTTTTTAATTTAATATATTTTGCTTGTTGCCTAAAAACTTGCCTTGGTAATGAGGAATTGCACTTTTCAGTCAATGGTTTAATCGTACTCCACAACCTCATTTAATGTCTCATTATTCTGTAATTTACATTCAGCTCGTCAGCTGGAGTGAGCCACCGCAATAATTAAAACTATGTTTCTTGTTAATGAAACACACTAGAAATTTAAATGGCTACTGTTGTGCTGAGCTGCATGTTACCCTCTCTGACCACAAGGTGGAGAAGCTGGACTGAATTTGTAATTACAAGCCACATGATGGTGCACACACACAGAAGACATTTTGTGACACACACACACGCACACACACACACGCACACACGCACACACACACACACACACACACACACACACACACACACACACACACACACACACACACACACACACACACACACGTCACTGTCTTCTCTCAGCTGTTCATTTTGCTCTTGTTGATTTCCAGCAGCTACAGTTAAGAAGTGTTGGACAAAGCTGCTGCAGTGAGTGACACCTTCAGTCACTGTGTTCTTCTTATATATGTGTGTGTGCTGTACCTCTTCATCATCGTCCATGTACTGTTTGTATCTCTGCTCCATCATCTCTCTCTGCCATCTCTCCTGTTCCAGAGTCTGCTGGATCAGCTGAGCCACTTCACTCTGCTCCCCCGGCTTCTCCCGGCCAATCATGAACCTGAAAAAACATTTGGTATGCACATATAATAAACCTGAAAACATTTGAAACCAGTCAGTCAAGCACACAGTTAAAACTCACAGTTTACAAACTTGAGGAGTTCAAACTACACAGCAGTTGCAAACCCGTAAACATTTTACACACACAAATCAACAAAACTGGACAATACACTGCAAACCTGAAAACACAAATGCGTCTGTCACAAACCTCAGAATTTCAGCACATACCAACCAAAAACCTGAAAAATAAGCAATTTATATCACAAATACGGACAAAATGTGTTTACATTTAGTGAAGCAAAAATCAGGACATGCTCTAATAAAGTGTGTGTATAATGGACAGTGCGTGTGTGTGTGTGTGTGTATGACAGACCTGACAGTGCCGCTGGTGTTGCGGAGGACAGAGGCAGCAAAGCTCTGAGTGACACCGACCAGGCTGGTCCCATCAACCTCCACTATTAGATCATTCACCTGGATCCTTCACACAGGAACACAAATAATTGTGAGAGACAGCAAGAGTTGCTATTAAAATACTACTAGGACAAGAAAGGTCCCTAACACTACAGAGTGTTGCTTTTACTTTTCTATACAAGAAAAAAAAAAAGAATAGTCTGTGTAAAATGCACAACTCTGAATATTTGTATGGCAAGTTTAGTCACTTTCACAAGAGTGGTAGCAGGTGATTTGTCAGCTATCGATGTAGGCAGCTAGACTGATTCAGCACTGGAGCTAGTAATCTGCTAACAGGTGATTCAATCTTTGATTTTGCCTTTCTAGAGTTTCCCCACATATCAAAGTGGCTATTAACAGTTTAGCAATGGGTCAAATGACTATGTGCAATGAAAAAGTGGTCGCTCTTAGTGACAAACCCACAGATATCTAGCTATCACATAACTCTGCACTTGCCCTCAGCTCACATAATGT
>JAUBNQ010000027.1:3355435-3367004 GCA_032353495.1 Ctenopoma kingsleyae | reverse complement strand
ATTTTCTGGATTGAAACGCGTCAGCTGCCGTACTTTCACTACTTCTCTCGGTTTTGATTCAGTTTTTGTAGTTTTGCAGTGGTTATTGTCTATTTTAAATATGCAGACTTTCCTGATGCACCACCTGAGCACGGCATGTGGAAAACTAAAAAAATAATTTACTGTCACACTCTGACTGATGGTGAATCTGTGTCGGGGGCAATTAACAATCATGAATAATTAATAAAGTTAGCGCTGTCAACGCCTGCAGAAATACGCACAGAACTTCTCACTGTGGAAATGTTCATATGGATCCTTTTACGCGATGTCTCCAAACCTCCAATTCTACATACAGCTGGAAGGTTCCTGACTGTAGAAATACCTTGACCGTCTTGGGGGGGCGGGGCGCCCCCCTTGTATAATGGTAGGAGAAACACTGGGTTAAGTGTTGTCCTTAGAATTAGAGTCCTTAGAGAAATTTTAAAAAGGGGTTTAGATTTATAATATTGTATTAACTATTTTTTTTAACAGTGTAACTGTATTTCCTCTTTAGTATTTTAAAACTCTGCACTACAATTGATTATTATTTGCTCTTTTGTTGGTCTTTTTTTCTTTCTTTCACCCCTACTACCAGACTGACTGACTGTTTTTGGTCTACCCGCGCAAGACCATGAAATCCACTGTGGCTGTTCATCCCAGGAATCCCCAAGAATCACCAAGTTTCTGATGACACCGTGACCTTCTGCCTAGTTTTATCCTTCAACAGTCTCATGAAAAGCAACATCCAGATTCCTTTTCATCACCGTTCTCATAGGGTGAATCCAATAATCATGGTAACTCTGCGACCTTTTCCACTGTCAGCCAAATGAAAATACAGGAAGTTAAAAGTAAGTAACACTCAAATAGAAAATACCACGGTGGAATGTGGAGGAAGTACAACACTAGACAAGACAGTACCGTCATCATCAAAGCTAAAAAACAGTCATGTTTCTTCACAACAGGTTGGGGCCACAGTGGGAATTAAAATCACTGCTAAATAGATTTTCAAAGTGCAATAACATCCAGTAAAAGCTCACTCACCTTGATTGGCCCAGTGCTGAATCGAATCTTCCTGTTGGCTGGCATGGGCTCTTCTTCTTCAGGAAGGCCAGCAATCTCAGAGCAACTGGTCTCTGGTTGATACGCCTCCTCATCTTCTTCATCCTCCTCATCATCCAGCTGGCTCCCCCCAGAGTCCTCTTCCCCAATCCCACTGTATGCACTGATATCCACCAGATCACCCTCTGAGTAATCCTCCTTTCTCGAACCGTCCTCATCGTTCTCCTCTTCCTTGTCCCTCCTCTCAGAGTCCCCATCTTTCTCCTCCGAGGATGGAGATGAAGATGGAGGCTCCTTTTCTCCATTTTCCAGTGAGGCATGAATCTCAGCCTGCACTAGCCTGGCTCCGGGATCCGACCCAGTGGAGCCATCCTGCTCATCAGCCGGTGGCTCTTCTTGTGGGGCAGCTACTGTACTTGAGCCCCTGGCCTCTGTCGTGGGTGGCTGGTTGTCTGAGTCGGGTTTGGCCTCCGAGGAGGAGGAGGAAGAAGAAGTGACAGCCACTGAGGATGATGAAGAGTAGGAGGAGTTTGAGAGCTGGTCTCCTGACTGTCCGAATCCCTCGCTCTCCTCGCTAGCCACCACTGCTCCTATGCTGCTTTGTGATGGTTCCGTCTCTTGTGGTAGCTCGGCTTCCTTGGCGCTCAAAGCTCCTGCTGGGACCTCCTGGTGCTCCTCCTTACCTGGAGGGTGCACCTTTGCCTAAGAGTGAGGGAGAGATAAGGAGAGATCACCTGTCATTCATGTCACATCATGTTTTTCACATCTACATAGTACAGGGATTTCTGACATGTTTTTAAAGTTGAGCTAAATCTTCTCACCTTTCTCTCAACAGCCTCCACCCTGGGTGGAGGTTTGGGCTTTGGTGCTAGGGCAGGGGCTGAGCGACGTTGCGGGAGGTAGAGATTGTTCTGCAGTTCGCCCTTCTCGAATGCAGCACTAAGCTGGCTCACTGTGGGGCTCACGGCCTCACCGGGCCCACCTGAAACTGCCGCAGTAGCAGTAGGAAGAGTAGAAGGAGCAGGAACAGGAGCGGGAGCCAGAGCCGGAGCAGCTGGTTCGTCCAGCCGGTCCAGAGCCTCAGTAGAGCCGTTAAAGCGAGCTACAACGTCTAGACGGCTGCCCTGGAAGCCAGAAGCCCGCTCTTTCTTTAGTAAGATGCGGTTTGTAGCAGCTTGCTTCTCCTGGAGGTGACAAACAACATTAGTCATTCGCTGATCTCAGTGACTACGCACACAACATACATGTAAGGAAAACAAAGAGCCTTCTGACCTGTAGAGTTCGCTGCTCAAAGATCCTCCTGGTCTCCTGCAGTTTGGAGAAACCTGCTGAGCCCCTACCCTCCATGTCTGATTTAGAGTCAAAACGATTGACCCTCTCTGAGACCGTGGCCCCAAGTTTGAGAAGGGCGCTGTGGTCGACGTTCTCATTGAGGCTTGATGCCCTTGGCAGGGACAGTTTAACCGCCTGCTCTTTACCTGCAAATGACAGGAAGGTCCAATGGAAAGTTTGTTAAAAATTCCAATTGCACCCTCTGATTTATGATTTTTCAAATATTATTGTTATTATACTTTCCTCTCACCTTAAAATACTTTCTGAATATTCCAAATAATTATTAAGACAAAGGACGGGCAGCACTTCCAAGAGTAACTATGTAAAAGTAAGTCTCCTGTTTTGGTGCATTTGTGTGCTTTGGTTTCTCAGTCGTTGTAATGGACAACAAGCGGTGCCTGAAGTAACCACAGCTAATGTAATTCTAATGTAATTCTTAATTGCATACGATCTGACAGCAGCAAACTGAAGTATGACTCCTCCAGCTTCCTCCTGAGTAAATGAGTCTGAGACGTTTAATTAAATGAAAAGAAATTAAATATGTAGTATGTAGGTGTCTAGAGCTGTATTAACTGCAATTAAAAGTGCAGTGCTTTCTGTAGTTTAATACTACTTACTAAATATAGAAAACATAGGGTACTGTACTTCAACCTGAGAAAACTGCAAAGGTTAATTAGATGTTACCAACAGAATACTGGACCTCACAACCACAGCCTTGTATTTTTCAGCAACCTCATGCACATCAACCGTGGAGAATTTAAAATTTGCAGACCTGCTGTGACTAGTTATAGGATGACCTGGAGGGGTTAAGTGATTGGTAAGTTCTTTAAAAGCTTCCACTGACAAGGAATTATAATATAAATAATAATTATACTAGACATTACAGTAACAATCATCTTAATCACTGTTCAAAAATCGAACCAGTGAGAATACGCACCAATCATTTTGGCTCCTTCCTCCTCATCACCAGGAGACTGCATCTGCATGAACATGTTCTTGATACGGTGAACGTTTGATCCATATTTCCGTCCCCTCCCGGTTGGGCGGGGCAGTGGAGCGGGCTTTGAGACAGGCTCAGAGCCCCCGTTGGCTGCATTGTTGAGATGGTCGGTGGCCTTCTTCAGCGCCGCCAGCCCTGCCTCATAGGCATTACGGTGGGGAGATGGACTCCGTAGGTTTGAGCTTCCGCTTCCAGTGCCGCTCCCACCTGGGGCCCCATTGCCCCCCGTGGCAGACTGGGGCTCAGTCTTCATCATGTTTGGTAAATCAGATACCTCCTGGTGAACGGCAGGTTAGCATGGACGATGAGGACGGCAACATCCTGAAGCTGTTTGATATTCACCTCCTGGTTCAACGCAGAGAGACAGACAGATCACTCCTTTATTTTCTGTGATACCTAATCAATAACAGGTGCCCAACAAGTTATTATGACAAGCATGGAAACTCATTCTTTTGGGCATATTCACAAACTTTCCTAGAATCCTCTCAGTGAGCTCCTAACTTGGCCTAAAGAGTCCTAACAAGGAGTCCGCGCCTACGAGTGATTCAGGAAACGTCTCAGAGCAACTCTGAACAAAGAAGGGACCAAAACATTTATGTAAGTGAGATGGACAAGTTTAGTTAGACACCGTGACAGAGGTTCCTGGAGCAATTAGCAGCCCCTGGCTAGTGTCCATGTTTGTGTAAGTTATTGTAAATATAATTTATACAGCCTTCCTGTGGGGCATGTCATAAACCTTAAGTTTTTGTTTCCTAACTCTTCACTTCACCTATGTACACTCAGCACAATATAGAAATAAAGATACGCTCTTGGTGACGATAAGCATACAACAGACACTGAAACTGATGAGGCTTACACCTATATTTAGACACGGTTTAGGTTTAAACACAACTTGATGCAATAAATGTCTTTATACACATCATAAACCATCATTTAAAGCCGCCAGCTTCCAACAATAATGTGCTGCTGGTCAGTCTATTTAAGTAGCAGTGTTGGTTAACAGTTTGAACGTTGATGATGTCAGCCTCTTTTTGTCTAAAAAAATATCTTCATTTTTTTTCGATGGTGCAATGATGTGGCAACAACACAGTGGAAGGTGTGAAAGTCCAGCCAATACAAATGAGGCACATAACAATATTAAACTGTAAAAGCTCTGTAACAGGTTTGTGTGATCACTCCTCTGATGGAAGGTTGCAGCATAGATCATATCTTAATATTGTGATTAATTTCATTTCTGCCATTATTTGCATTCAGAGCTATTTATTTATTTCATATGACTGCAGTTATTTTAAGTGGGGAAAAAAAACCCCGGTGTATTGTGTCAGTGCAGCATTTTTTATCATTTCAAGAGCTGAGATCTGACTAGAAATGAGAGGAGAGAAAGAGAGTGAAATGTGAAATAAAGTCCCACAGCTGGATTCAAACTGAGGATGTTGTGGTTCACAGTTAACAGCACCTCAAACCACATGGTTGTCACCTGCCTCATTAAAACTAATTCTGACTCAAATATTTACACTGAACATCTATAGACTTAACAAGACAAGATTTGGAAGTCCATTTGGGTTTTAGGAAATGTGTAACTCTCGATAGAAAAATTATGTATAAGCAGCACATTTGCAAACCTACTGGCAAATAAAAAAGCATTGAATAGCACCCCAGCACCCACTGTATATTTCATAACACCCACATGGCAGTCCAGGAGCCATCAAAATAATCCAATTAAAATGATGACGCGCTGTGACCTAACATGTCATGTGTGTCTTCATGCTGCTGCTCTGAATGACAAACTTACTTTATGACAAAGTTAGTGCACGAATACAGATCACTGCTGTGGTCCCCAGATATAACACTGTTTTCTCGTGATTACAAACTAATTAACCGGTCCTTTGCCGTCAAGTCTGTGCTACAGTAAAAACACATAAAAACGAGCAGGCTGATATGAAAATGTGAGCTTCTATCTTTCCAAACATGCTGATGCTCTAATTGAACATCTTACAAATTCTCAAATGTTCTTTTTGTCTTTGCTAGCTGCCTGGTTTCTGATGACTTGATTTTTTTAATTGTTTTTTTTACAAAAAAAAAAAACTTCAATACGAAGTTGCCGCCAGAAACCAGTTAGCTTAAGAGAGTGAAAACAGACGGACATATCACTAATAAATCAAGGATTTAGTTATATAAAGGTTAAATTTTAAAAAATTGTTTTGCAACTCAGACAATTACTTAATCTAATGTGGACGGAGCCAGAGGCACATCTCATTTTTTCCAGCAGACTGTGGGAGTTAAGTAAAAAATTCACAGCTGAGGTGTGAAAATTCAAATTAAGTTACACAACATGCACAGCTTTGCCTTGTAATTACAATATGGATCTGGTTGCATATTTCATTTCTTGAACCTGACGCCCTGGTGCATGACAACCCTGACCCATAGGAAGAACTATTCTTTTTCAGGAACATAAATGTGGCCAGGAATCAGCGGTAAAACCAAAAGTCAAACCACCAACACTGACGTTCGTAGACAACTGCTCAAACAGACCCAAACGCAGCTGTGTGATTATGATTACTTGTCATTATTAACAGTGTTCACAGTGTATTTGAAAGGACTGTATCAATTCTGAAATATACAAAACTGCTACGTAATTGTGAAATACAGAGGGTTGTTTTGTACCATTAAAGGGCTGCTCCAACAATTTGGTGTTGACTGACAAGGGGCAGTCTTAACAGAGACAGGTCAAACAGGAGAAGCAAAAGCTGAGATATCCTGTCTTTACTGTCTCTAGCACAGAACTACACAAACACTGGATCCTGCATTTCCTGAGATACAGCTCTGTCGCATTTTTGCACAGCTACTGGTGCAAACAACATGCATCTGAACTGAAAGTGGATAAAACATGTTGGATCATGTTGTTAGTCTGGTAGTTAATATCCTTTTCCATGACAGTGTTCACAAACTGGATGCTGATGGGATACTGCTGCTTACAAAAATAAACTCTCTTCAGGGAGGTAAGTAAACTAAAAACATAACTAAAATAAACACTGTTATAAACACTGCCGTAAGGCATTCTGGGGAACGTAGGCTTGTTCCTGCCTGGCCCCACGGTGACTCCAGATGGCACTGCTGACCACGGTGGAACTGAAAGACACATGGATGCATGCACACGCAAAAACTGCAACCACACTACATCTTGTGACGTGTTCTTGCCAAATAGCAGCTTCTCACACACTGATCATGTGAACCTCTGTGAGCAAATCCAATGTAAAGCAACACGATCTTTACAGCTGCCTCTAGAAACACACACACACGCACGCACAGTAAATACAATGCTCGGCCTTCTTCCTGTTATTGTTAGGATGGAGCTGGTGGCTCCATGTCTCACTGACAAACGCAGCGTGTCATAACTCAAACCTGAAATGCACAACACAGACAAACAAATGTGACTCCACAGCTCCATCTCAGCATCAACAACAGACTATCTAGCTCTTTTTTGTTGGCGTTCCTAGCAGTTAAGAAAAACAGCTAAAGGCATCGGCCCAGATTCCATTTCGTCTTTCCAATTAATACCTCATTTGTTCTAATCCCTTGCTTTTTTGGAGTTGCTTCCTGTCATTCGGTCAACACTGTCACTCCGGAGAGGACTCTGCTTCTCCTGTTCGATGCAGGGCTCATTTTCATGCATGTGGGCACCGTGATATGCTGAGTGGCATCACTCTCACCCATCGGAAAAAAACTGACTAACAAAGCAGAATAATTCTGGTTTATCACAGCTTAAGTCTTCACTTCATTACAGAACAGCATACAGCAAGCTGCGCTCCCAGTTGTGAACAGTCATTGATTTGCCTCAGTTCCTCTTATGTGCTGTCACTGCACTTCTCTATAACCACTTCTGTCTATAGAGACTTATCTGTTCTGTAACTAGAGAACAATGCACTGCATTTAGCCATACCTCCCAGATCAAGAATAGAGCTAGTGTAGCCTCCTCCTCCTACAAATGTTATCCACACACTGTCTCAGTCAGGGATAATACGAGGTGGAATAAAAACATCTCTACACGGCCTGCACCAATCGTCCTCAGCAGATGGAGGCAAATGACTATTGACTTCTAATCTATTGATGGGAGCTCCCTGAGGGGCCCGGCCCTCTTAAACACACCACACCACACGCAAACGACCTACCCTGTGCTTTTCTAAATGATATGTGCGGAGATGTGTTTGGGCTCCAAGTACAGCAGCAAAAATGACCTTGTCTCATCAGATAGTGTGACACTGAGGACTGGAGTGGACTGTGCCACCAGTCACATCTGTTTATGCGTGGATGTGGATGTGATGAGCACAGTCTGCGAGACAGACGCTGCAGTCACTAATGTAGATGCTTCTGCACTGACATAGTAACACGCTGCCAGTTCAGACATGAGCAATAAGCCCTTAAGTCCTCCATGCTGGTACAGCACCTCTGTATCACTGCGTGTGTATGTGCGTCACACGCTCAGTGTTTAACAGAAGCCACATTATGGCAACTACAATGACTCCATCTATTCTCATCACAATCCCTGCATCTGTGGTGGAGACTCTCAGGCCTGGCCTAGTGCGGGAACACACTGCGTGCTCCTGCTGACTGGAGAGAGAGAGAGAGAGAGGCTTTGTTGGCATACCCGACATATGGCGCTCATTACGAACTCCCATCCAAAAACATACATTTTTTTTTATGGACATGCTTTTCTATCAAGTAGACATTCGTGATTGGATATTGTTTAATAGCTATTGTGGGTCGTTACGTGTCACTCATTAATTCGGCGAGCATGTACCACACAGGCCGGCGCTTACTACGGCTAAAAGGTCAGCTGTTATTTGTGGTTCGCGTGTTGTCCTTCTATTCAAAATGCACTTAAGCAGGAGGCGACGCTACCCTCGCACTGAACACGGGAATTTTAATTAAAAATAAAAAGACTTTTATACATTACACATACGCCGAATTCACCAGAAGACTTCGCGGAATGCGAGAAAGGCTTATTTCACGCCGTAAGATGTGTTGTTTACTGATGGTAAGCACGGGAAATCAAAACGCAATGTTTTCCTAACGGTCTTGACGCTGTGTCTGCTGCGCAGAGACGGAGGTTCCGGTGTACTCCGTGCTTCTTTTCCTGCTCACATTTCTCACGTCGTTACTCCAGCGCACACGGACATCAGCAGCTGTGCCTGTGTTATAACGTGTCACCGGCCGGTTTAGGACCCAGGGGCGTGCGGACGGTCGGCAGGCCCGGCTGGGTGTCTGTCTGCTGCGCCGCGCCGCGCCGCGCCGCGCTGCGTCGCTTCCTTCCTGCAGCCTCTCCTCTTTTCACAGACGATCGGCTCCTTTTCAGCACAGCTCGAACGGCGTTAACGGCGACGGTCTTTCCTACCTTATACTTATATTCCAGCTGGTCAGAAACAGCCCGGAGCCCGTTAGGATCCGTGGTGGAGACGGTCCATTGTCCTGCTGCTGCTGATTCCTCCTGCGAGTGAAACAGACTGCCTCCTCTCCTCTCCGCTCCTCCTCCTCCTCCTCCTCCCCCTCCCATCGTCTGTTTCCCTCCATCCTCTCTCCTCCTCACCCCTACTATTCTGCGACCTTTCTCTTCGTCCGTGTCCCTCTTTTCCCGTCTCTTCCTCTTTATTTCATGCTTCCCTTTTTACACCCATTTCCTCTCTTCTCCCTCTGCCCCCCGTCTACCCTCACGTCTTCCCCCCTCTCTCGTCTTTTCCATCAGGTGCATTAGAAGTTGTTCTCTCATCAGGTGGTCCACACCATCACCGTTTATCCTAACATCTGACTCTGTTTCAGCTCATTGCTGGCAGACTGTAGGACATCATATATTGTCAGTATAGAATTTAGCCAGCAGGCAGCAACCAATGAGCAAGCTGACACCAGAAAAGGGTGACTGACTGCTTACTGACTGACTTTTCCAAGGTGTATGGCACAAATTAAAAGCTCAGAAACATGTGGAGATTATCCAACATCTGCTGCCATCTGCTGGTGAGTTAACAGCACTGCACCCCTGCTAGTACACTACAGCACTTGAATGTTGTGTACCTCTGTTTTTTTCAGTACAGACAGGCCAGTGGTGGATCATGTGCTCAGATGAGGAAAATTGCCTGTAAAAAGTCCAGCATTTAAAATCCTATTTAAAGTACACATACTGCAGTGAAATGTGTGTACTGCATTATTATATCGTTAACACTGACGCACCAGTAAATGTGTAAACTGCATTTTACTGTTGTAGCTGGTTGAGGTGGAGCTACTAGTAACTACTTAGTCCCCTGGTTCCCACCTTGGCAGGCTGACTCAAGAGTCACAAGATAAATCAGACGGGTCATGAGATGATTCAAGGGATATTAAAGAAGAAACAAAGGTCAGATGTGTGAGTTTTAAACAGTGATTTAAAAAATAAAATCTTTTTTTTTATTTTAACCAACTTTCCCCCTTCACTTTTTCTTCTAGTGGCAGAAATTGGCTTCCATGTACTTGGGACTTGTGTTTTACTACCTTGCTAGCCTCTCTCCATGCACATACACCAGGATGCTAAATGTACATGGAAGAACCCTCAAAAGGAGGCGTTAAGCAAGTCAGAGAGCTGCTGGTGCACATTCAGACTGCCTCAAATGCTCGTTATGGACAACAGAACCTGCCTTTAAATGTAAAGTTTAAGAGATTCACTAAACAAAGAAATCTATGTGAAATCAGCATCATTCTATCCCTCATCAAACGGCCTGGCAGAGCCTGTCTAGACATTCAAGGAAAGTTTGATTAGTTACAGAATCACACAATGTACAACAACAGACGAGCTACCTGCAGCTCATGTTGAGAAGGCAGATGAAGCAAAACTAACATCATCAATGCATAATTCTATTTCTCTGTCTTTACTGCTGACCTCTGCAGGCAAATCCAGATATATGCACACAACAGACAACTACAACTACATTAGTTCTGAGGGTCCACACATTGAAAGTACTACAGTATTTTGCTCTGGGGCTGTTACATCCAGTAGTCAGGATTTCAATGAACTGCTGTAAATGTGATCATTTGACCTCAGCAGACAAGAAACACATCTGAAACTACAAGAGTGTCGCAGTGATATTGCACTTAGCTGCAGGGACAGAATGAAGCTGGAGAAAATGATGGATGATGATGGCATCTGAAGTGCGTTGTAGTAAACATCTGTTGACAGAGGAGGGCAGCCAACACAGACTGTTGTTTCTGTGATGATCATATGAACCTGGATCTCACACATTTCATTACTTAATGGTCACTTTTACTGGACAGATGAGATATTAATTATTAAATGTGTATGTTTGAATAAAAATAAATTTAAAAAGCAGAATCCACACAGATAAACCAGTTGAAAATGCTTTATTTCACTCATAATCACCCACACACAGGATACAGATGATACACAGGTGCTAAGTTGGCACAAACTGAGCCGTAGGTCTGTGGGCTTTTCCAGAAAATGAATAATTGCAGTTGAAATGAATTTCCTCATCAAACTAAGCACAATATCAACACATGAGGTCTAAAAAAAATCTAAGCTACAAACCTAATGTTGCAAGTCCTTCTGAGAAACACATCTTCCACTGTAATCATAAATTCATTCACTGCTCAAACCAGCTGCATGCTTTCCCAAAATATAGTAAAGTCTACTCATCTCCCACATTTTAACAAGAGTAAACTATGAGATGGTCTGATCGAACCTTTTATTCAGCACAAGATGGATGATAACTGGGTTTCCCTTCACTAACATTCTGCAGAGTCAATCATCTGCTCGCCCTCTCGCCCTCCTCATTCCATTTTCATCCCCATCCCACCAGCTGGTCTCACTGACCCCACCAACCCCCGGCGAGGGTCGTCCTTCAGCTGCTGACAACATGCCCCGACCAGGTCTCGTGTACGGTTCCCAGCTTGAGGTGAGTTATGGTGGCCTCCACCGCCTGGACCTTCTCGAGTTTGGGAGGGATGGAGCAGATCTTGTAGCTCATCTCATCGCCCTCCACTGGCACATACTCGCCCTCAATGCTGTGAGAGGAGGAAAGAAAGAAATTCAAAAACTACGACTTTGAACACTGGATTATGAGGTTGATGTAACACAGGTCACAAATGCTCTGAAAATTATTTGTTAGAATCCCCAAAGACTCA
>JAUBNQ010000027.1:3325920-3336592 GCA_032353495.1 Ctenopoma kingsleyae | reverse complement strand
ATAAGAGGTTCGTGTTGAGAGGAAACCTTTTCAAGTCTCTGAGTGAATGAAAGCTTCTGTCTCTCTCTCTCTCTCTCTCTCTCACACACACACACACACACGCGCACACACACACGCACACACACACACACACACACACACACAGTCTCTCTGCCTCTGGCTGGTGTCCCCTTGCTGCTGTACTTCCTTGTGAGCCCCCCTTCAGGAGATGAACGTGAGTTCGCGCCAGTAAAACACACAATCCGTAAAGGAAAGCAAGGAGTGTCAGTGACATTGAACGCAGCTTACAAACTGGAAATAGAAAGCAACCTCGACAGCAACTCAACTTTCCACTTTTACAAAAAAAAAGATAATTAACGTTCAATAAACCAAATTATGAAACTTAAAACGCAATTCTCTCTAAAAGTTGAGCGCTAAATACACTTAGCTAACTGCAGCTGGACAGTTTGCCGTGTGGCGTTCACGGGGTAAACACCGTCAGTTTGTTACTCACCTTGTTGTTACCTCCGATTTAACGACTGAAGGATGTTCTCAAGCCGAAGAAAACGCGTCCAGGAGAAAAAAAACCGCAAGCTTAAGTGCAAAGTGGTTTAGTACGTTTAGTTTTCTCCTCTGTTGTTCAGCTCTTGACAGGGATGAAGTTCGCTATCCAGGAGTGAAGCAGGATAAAAGCCTCTCTCTCTCTCTCTCTCTCTCTCTCTCTCTCTCTCTGTTTCTGAATGGGCGTTACTAAAATCACTACAGTGACGTTACCTGTTGGCTCTTTACCGTAACACACGCTCCAGTGCGCCCCCCCAAAAACCACGCACTGTACCGTAAATGCAGTCCGTTAAGCTTCAACATTTCCTCACAAATAAGCATAAATAAAATGTTAGCAGAGCAATTAAGCCAGTTTTATGTTTTATGGAATACCATTTTCAATTTACAAACTTGAAAAAAAAAGAAATGCTAGGAAATAATAATAATAATAATAATAATAACGTGTTAGAAAGTCAAACTTTTTTGTAAATTGTAATTTTATTTTATTTAAATTTTAACATTTATATTAGAATTATTGTTTTTTGTGCTTCTGAACAACTTTTGAATTCAGAATTGTGAGTTACCATGGTGTTTTTGCTATATTTCTTCTCTTTTTTGCCACTTTCACACATTTGAAAATGTATGGAAGTCCAATGAATACATAAAATAATAACCAACAATCTAATTTCTATCTAGAACTATTTCTTTGTACATATTTATTGAGATTTGACTTTGCAATTACAGATACAGTGTTTGTTTTCCCAGCATCACATTGTTCAGTTGAACAATCATGTCTCCTAAAATCATAACATCATGATTATTGTTATTAATATTGATCATTATTAACATGTTAAGCTTTCACTAAATTGGCAAGAAGACAAATAATTATTTTTTTAAAATCATAAAACGTGAAAAAATAAGCAGGTTAACATGCACATCAACAGAGGATGATACTGTTACTGTTCTTTTTGTTGGAAGGGATTTCCATTTGACTTCATTTTAGATAATTTTTGTTCAACAAACTTTCAGAGGTGAGGATTGTGTAAAAAATTTAATTAGCTAAAACTAATCATCAAAAATCTCTGTTGCTATGGAGAAGGCAGAGCTGTAACATATACTGGAAATCATACAATACATTACTTGAATAAATGTATTTAGTTACTCACCACCTTTGGCTGATAAAAGTTATTTTGTTCCAAAGAGAACCCAGCAGAAATTTGCGTTACTTCATGGTGATGAGGCATTAATATTCTTGGATGCAATACTGAGAATATTTTGACCATGACTGCTGAACAGTAGGTGATGATTCTCTTGACAATATTTGAAAGTGGAAGACAAGTCTGGAGCTTGTGATTTGTTTTCTTTGCAGGGCAGCTAAATATTGAACATTGACTGCTGCGGTACAGTTTAAGTGACTTTCCCATCAGAAGGCAATCTGAGCCGTGTAGAGAAACATCCTTCTGTGGGGCAGATCTAGAAACATTTACTATACATGCGGTGGCAAACGGATGGTATGGGGTTAAACAAATTATTGATTACCTCTGATTTGTTTGTTTCATCAGCTTATGGCTATATTTCACTTTTTAATGTTCAACCACATGATTAAGAGTTTGAGTGGTTTGGAGTTTTAGGTGCGGCAATGAGGCAGCTGTAGATCCAGCTCTGGTCCTTCAGACTCCTCTTCTTGCTCCCGACTAGAGGATCAGCTGAATAACAAGATGCACAATGCTGAGAATTAGACTCAGACAGGAAATGTACAGGAACAGGAACCCACTGATGAATTACAATATGCTTCTTTCTTTTCCCACCATTGAAATGTCATCGTGAGCTGAAACCCTTCTTAGTGCTGAGACCTAGCAAAACCATTTAATATGCACTCAATATAAAAAATGGATGAGGAATAAAATAGAAAATCAACCAATTTCCTTCCTTCTCTACAAGCACTTAAGAGATCCATTGTTGTGGCTAGATGCTAATAGTGCAATAGAGCACTTCACCCATACTAGTTACCACAGGTCAAGATACGTCTGCCATGTTTTTGACCATTCCTTTTTTTCCAAAAAGCTGTCTCTCTCAAGTCTCACCAAATGAATACAAATTCAACAGTGGATGAGTTAAAGTTTCCTTTTTAGACAAACAACTGATACCATGATATATTGTGAAAACAAGGCTCAGGTTTATGACAATATGACAATCACAATGAAAACATTAGGACAACGTAAAATAGTCACAGCAGGGGGCAGTCGACTGACTCAGTCTTTACAATCAATCAAATGAAACACATTTATTGCATACACAATGTCTGAAATGGACTTTTGGGTCACATGCCCAGGGCTGTTAAACTGATACTTCCACCTTTCAACAATGAATGCCCATTTTCTCCACAGAGAATCACAGAGATTTATTCACTGACTGAAACACCGGATCCAAGTTGTAATTCATTATGAAATGCAACCGAGGACATTAAAACTGAGAAACTACAATCTTGCTCAGAAAGTTACCAGTCAGCATGTTGGGTGAATGTCCACAGGTAAATCTGATCTGAACATTTGGCACTAAAAAGGTGCTAATGATCTTGTATGCATCTCTATATACACAGACAGGCATACACACCTGCGTGCATTCAGGCAGTGTGACATCTGTGTTTGGGAACAACTCTTGTACATGCCAACATAAAAACCTAATCTGGGGAATCATTTTAAAATTACTTTTCTACATTAGCAGCAGTTTTACAGCCACAGAGCAGACAGACAGGGCTGCAGCTGTTTACCATTTAAAAACTCTAAAATATAGCTCAAGAAAGTCTTAGGTGGATTATACATGGGCAACATTTTGAAGCAATGCAGAACTAAATATACTTCATTACCCACCTACATTGCATCCCAGTGTTTCCTGTGTATAATAGGGAGTATTCTATCCTACTAACCTATTAACACAGCTAGATTCTCATTACAATTTAATTTAACTTAATCTTGAGTGTATGTTTTACAAACTGGAATAAACTCTGGATGATTCAGTCTCTACACAAAAAGGAAAAATGAATGGGTTATCTTCCAGCTAGGCCTACTGACAGCATAGAACAGACATACATATTGAGAAAAATGTATATATTAGCTTAGTATATATAATATACAACAAGTATACACAGTCTCTGTGACAGTAGTGGGCAGGATGAAGGAGACAGAAACATAGGCAGGGTTTGAACCTTTAAGTCTCTGTAGGGTTCCCTGTGTGTGCGTTTAAGTGTGTTGCAATCCCTCCACAGCAAAACAATGACCTGTGTCTGCTGTGTGTGTGTTTGGGACAACATATGAACTGGGTCTTCCACTCTGCTCTGCTGCCTGTGCTGAAAGCATCTCTGACACGTCTTAGCTTTGGTATGAAGGGGTAAACATCAGGTATTAAAGTAACTATGGGAAAGTGTGCATATATGTATATATATATATATTTATATGAGATAGTAGAGGAACTGAATAACTCAAAGAAATCTTGTGGTTTTACCAGATCACACTGTGTCAGCGTGAACTCAACACTGGACGTTGCAGAAACCCTGTTTAGCACTGGGCACAGGACTGCAGCTGAAAACCCAGATCTTGTGTGAACAGTGTCAAACATGTATTGAATCAGGAGTAATATTGTGGTATGTGAACGGTCAAACACAGGTTGAACCTGAGAGCTGCGTCATACACAGGCTGTGGAAAGCGGTACACAGTCGAGAATGTGAGTGTGTGTACTTCTTGGTGTGTGCAGGGGAAGACTGGTGAGAAACGGAACAGTTGTGCTCCTGAAAAAGAGACGAGAGAGGAAATCAGAAATCTATGGACAGATAAAGACAAAGAAAGAAAAGAAAAGTTTAACAAACAACTCACCACGTTGTGTCACATGGTTCGGCTGTACTGTATGCCGGTCTTGGAGGCAATGTTGGACCAAGGTAGCAAGGAGCGCAGCAGGGACTGGGCCTGTCGGTATAATCTCTGTGGGATGGAGCAGGGGCTCAGGCTGGCCAGAGTGGAACCGATGTGCTGGATATAGTCAGTGAGGACAAAACGTTAAGGAAACATGAAACAACATGTTTAGATTTGGTATCTAGTTGGATTAATCTGTGTGACTGCCAAAAAATAAAAACATCTGGACATGAGATGTCCAATAATCAAGATGTTACAGACCGGAGCGTGTTGAGTTGTGTAAAACACAAATACAAAGTGTGCTGCTTCCATAAAAGGATATAATATTGTCCAGGGTGGATGACCCCCATTAATGTAGAGAACATATGTGAATCCGTCTTTGAGGACGCCTCGTATGGAGTAGTAGTAGGGCAGGTAGTGATGCTGCCTGAAGTCCCTGTTCTCATAGAAGTGGATGGCAGTGTTGTTGGTGGTGAGGACGTGTAAGTAGATTGCCTTACAATGGTCCTGGGCTGTTGTTGAGATGTGCTCCTTCAAACTGTCCAGCAGTAGAGAGCCTGAATGGTGGAGAGAGAGCTTAATCAGCAGCTGTTTTCACATATGAGCTCAGGACGATATATATATGTATAATAATGATGAGAATGATAATCAGGCTTTATTGTCATTGATCACATTTACATTTGACCTCTGCAGTAGCAGAGGGCAGCCACAGGAGGAACCTAGGAAGCTAGCACTGAGTGTCTTGCTCAAGAACACACCTGGTGTGGAGGCTGGGTTGGGATTTTATCCCTGTGAGCTACCAGGCTCTAGTTTGTACTAGGGAGAGCTGTAGGATACAACAGCTACAACACTAAAACTAACCACTGGCACCTCTGACCGTTCTGCGGCTCCATAGCAAACTGTGATGCACTGTGTGTTCTGAAATCTGTTGATAGTTGCCTGAATCAAATCTTTCAGCAATTTGTGCTACACTGCCTCTTATGTGGGATCAGACCAGATGGGCTACCCTTCGCTCAGCTCACCACGCACATCAATGAGCACTGGGTACCCATGGACCTGTCATTAGTTCACTGGTTGTCCTTCCTTGGGTCACCTTTGGTAGGTAGTGACCACTGCACACTGAGGACACCTTACAAGTCTGTTTTGGAAATGCTCTGAGCCAATCATCCAACCATCACAGTCTGGTCCTTGTTGAAGTTGCTCAGATCCTTATGTTCACACATGAGTATTCACTTGCTGCCATTGTAAAGTGATAATCAGTATTAATAACAGTATTACATCATCCATCAATAGTTTTCATGTATTGTATTGGTGCCAGTGCTTCATAAGACAAAAATAAATACAGTTTACCATTGTTAAATATATTTCAATATGACTATAGATCTGAACCAAACTACATAAAATGCAAAGTGTAAACACACTGAATTCAGCATGAAGTGTGGATGAAGACCTGATGATAAATCCATCAAATAAAATGTTAATTTACATACAATGTGAAGAGGATCTAGAAGAGATACTATGAAAAGTTTTGTGAGTGTGTGTGTTCAGAGATAGGAGCAGTACCTATGCCATGTTTCCTGAACTCTTTGACCACTCCCAGACTGAGGATGTAGGCTACCTGTGTGTCCACAGGGAAACTGGAGGCCAGGATGTCCCCATCCTAACAAACACATACATAGGTACAAACACAGAAAGACACAGACAGAGAAACAAGAGAAAACGACAGAGTAAGACTCACCATGCCCTAATATAAAATGATGATGATTACGATTATTTTATCATCAACACTAATCAATAATAATAACAATAATGATAATAGGAATAAGAAAATGCATTAAGCATTGAATTAAAACACTTCACTTGAAAGAAATGTCAACACTCAACTCGTTTAAATTTATCTAATCAAGAGGACATTTTCTTCTTTCTTGACTGTTTATGCTTCCTAAAATTAAAGTAAAATTACTTAATTAATCAATTTATTTTCCATCACCCAGTCATTGCTCATTTCTTCTCTCTGTCTTATGACACAGTCTTTACTCAGTCAAGGGCATCTGGTTCATCTAATTAGCAGACTAAAAACAGACTCCAGTATGTCAGTGACATTTCCAAATGGCAGTTCAGTGAGAGTGAATAAACAGCACCAACACACCGTAAAAGAATCAGCGCAGGACCCAGATATCAGTAACAATTTTACTGTAATTACGATGTGAAAATGTGGAAATATATATTTTATTTCTCAACTTGGAGTCTGACATCCCTCTCACTCACTGCAGTGACTGCTAAATATGACATTAAAAACTGGTCTACCTCAGTGGTACAACTAGAATGAATAGAAATTGAGAGATGTGACAAACGTCCGCTATGTCCCACTTGCATGGTGGAAGCAAAACAGCGACCCCTCCCTTATACACTGCCTTTGCATGCTGCTGTTATCTGGCCACATGTTGGAGCGCAGCTTTTGAAAGGCTGCTACACTATGTACAAGACAAGTTTGCTTTTAGCAGAGAATGTGGACAAACTAATCTTCCTTGCGCACACGAGGAACAGTTTGGAGGGTGAGTTAAAGGCTTAGTGAGCTAGTTATCTGACAGATTTATTTGGTCAGTGGCAGAAACTAAATGTTTACTCGTTTATAAAAATATGTGTGCAGCTTATAACATGTGTGCCACGCTCCACCCCCACCAGGGACTGAAGCTCCAGATATTCGCCAAATAACAGAACAGAACCTCCAGAACCCAAAAAGTGGCATTCGGGACAGCACTAAAAAGAATACAGTTTACACAGCACTTTACTTTAAGTGAGCGACTAATGCCACTCAGCATCTCACCTCTTTGTGTACTTTGGTCCGGCCTTTGATCTCAGCCACAATCATTCCCACGATGCCTCCTCTGAAGGTGGCAGCGAGGGAGAAGAACTTCTTGTTGGAGGTGATGTCTTGATACCATGAGTCTGGGTACCTGGAGCCGAAGATTTGATGGGTTAGCATTGATGTGTCATCATCGTTCTCTCTCTTAGCATTAGGACATAGAATAGTAAAACAAAATTCCACACTGTACAGAATAAAGCTATTACATCTTTGATGAAGGTGACTGAGGGAGACATGAATACATAAATCTAACTGTCCAATAGTCTAATTAAAATGGAAAAGTTCAGAATGAAGAAAAAAGTGTTGATGTGGAATAGACCACCCAGGTCTCTGTGGGCAATGGAATTCAAATCAATTGTTATGAGTGTTAAGAGAATAATGTCTGTTATTATACTATTAAAAAAGTATTTATTCAAGGTTGAAGGGAACTATTTGTGACATAAACATACTGATTCAAACAAATGTTTGGCCATGAATCATGTCATATCATCTTTTAGATATTTAGTTGCACATTTGGGAACATGTGTTCTTTTTCTGATCAACAACAAGCAAGTTTAATTTATGAATTCAACACTGGATCAGAATTAATAAAGTGCGTCAAACTAGCTCACTGAATGACTCTTACTCGATTGGGAACCAATCACCACAGAGCAGCTTGACATTCTCTATGTCATCGTGGCAGAGGAAGCGGAGCTGGACTTCACTGAGAGCTGCGGGAGGCACCACGTCACTCATTCACACCTGCACAAACCAACAGAGAGAACAGAAAGGTCTTGGTGAGTCACACTGTCTGCAAACAATTTGTGAATATTGTGAGGGACTTGGTGTAAGTTTAAACTTCAGGCAAGACTCACATCTAAAGGAAAAAATTTAAACAAAACTTTTGGACTTTTATTAAATCTTTATCCACACTATATACAGGTGTGGGAAAGACAAACAACAAAAGTGAGTAGCAGTAACTTTTACATGAAAGTAAACAGAGTTCAACAGAAAAATATTACAATAAACACATGCACTGAATTCATTGTTGTGTGGGATAGAGAAGGATACAAGTCAGTGTTTCCAATTTACTGACCGACTGCCTTTATGAGTTAAGGTATCTGCATTAAAAATAGACAGACATTCTTTGAACATAAAATTATTCAATTGAAATCTATTTAAACAGCTAAATGAGTTACCAAGACATGTAGAACCAGCAAGACAAGAAAGCAAGAAAGATGATATGTATATAATACAAATAACAATTTAAACTAAAGACTAGATTAAAAACATGAAAATAAATGCTATCATAAATGTTGACTAATCAACAGATGAACGGGAAACTGATAATCTGATTATAATTACTGATTATAATCTGATACTTGTTTGGTTCTTAAAACAAATGTCCAAACACCACGTTAACATATTGTTTGTTTGTTTAGCCAGCAGTGTAAAACAATCATTCAAATACCAAGTCACAACAAACGTCAGGTTATTGTTTACACTGACAACATTACACATTTCTTGAAAACAACACTGCTCATCTCAGAAGACAGACGCTGACAGTAATGTCTTTACAATAATCGACGATGTTGATCCTGCTACTACTTACGTTATAACACTTATTTTCTATGAGTAACTCCGCACACATTTCAGGCGATAAAAATTGTCACACACTCACAAGATAACACAGAAAAAAGCAGAAACCTGGTAAAGTAGGTTGTTACAAGCCTCACAGTCCTCTGCTAATTAGCATGTAAGCTAACTCTTGCTAACGCTAACGTACCTTGTTTCAACACCTGGACCGGAGGAAAGTCGAGGAGAATTATATTCCCTGGGTATCGGTGTTTAAAGCAACTACTCCGGACACAACATGATAAAACACCAGTTTATTCCCGACTCTCAAGGCCGTTTCATTACACAGACTGCTAAGCTTTCAACAGCTCTGTGCTTCTCGTAACAGCTGGATGTTTTCTTCCGGTTTCTGGCCGCTACACGTCACCGTGAAACGTTTTCTTCTGCTGATTGTTCGGTTGGTATCAAACATGTTAGTGGTTTGCTGCCACCCAGTGGACGGAAGGCTAACTACTGTGCTCATGTCCCTTTTCCTCAATAAACTACTGTATGCCCAACATTATAGCTGCACTGCCACTCACTGGTTTCACCTGTTACAATAGCATCATGCTGCTTCCTGTTTCCCTTCCAGATTCACCAAAGAAGAAGAAGAAAATAAAGAAATTGAATGAATGTGAAAGTCTCCACATTGTGGAAATTGCACATTTGACCAAGACTGATTCATTACTATTATTATTGTTGTTGTTGATGGCTAAACTAAAGTTGAAAAAACCAAAAACACAAAAAACACAAGTGACTGTCTTTAGACTTCATGGCAGATGTTTCCTTTGGGCAAGAAAACTCATGTAAACATGACTGAAAAGAGCAGAAAGTTTCCATCACACACGACCTTAAATCAACTCTTTTTTTTTAATGTATTTTTTTTTACCATCTGTTGCCTTCTCACTGCTTCTGCAAACATGACAGTTAAAAATAGCTTCTGTTGGTCTTCTGCACACTCACCCACTACACTTCATACTGTGAATGTGTTGTAAATTTTATCCTTTATTATTCTCAGGTGGTTTTGCTATGTTTTCAAAAACTGGAGGCTCATTTGAATAAATCATTGTGTTATTAAATATGCTATTAGAAATGGAATTACTACTCATACTACTGTATGTAACAATGTTGTTTTCTTTGACGGTTTAATAAAAATGCATTTTAAGCATATGCAGTATATTAAAACTAACATTAGAGAATTTTTAATGTGATTTTTAAATTCACTTGACTTTGGAGATACACATGTTCGTAGACTCAAAAAGACTCTATACTCAGATACATGTCAGAACAGACTCTAAACACCACACAGTATTAGTATTACCACACTGTATTAATCATTACACTGCCTTAAATGTGGTTGTTGAATAAACATGCATATTTGCATAGCACAGTTACATTTACAGTTGTTCCACACTCATGGCTTTGAACTGAATGTTATCTTCATATATAGTTAGTACTTTTCTGACCCCAGTGATATTTGTTTTTCTGTCTAGTAAGAGATTCTCACAATGAGAACAAAACAAATGCATAAACCTCCACTTTTCCCTACAGCTGATGCAGATAATGGCACGAGATGATAAGTCAGTTAATAAGAACATACCCATGAGGAAAATGTGTCTGTAATCCATCTGAGGCATTTCACTCAGAGTGATAATCCATGCAATAGCTGTTGTGAGGTTTGGAGCAAAATGGCAACCAGCTGACTAATCTATACAATCATCCATAGACACAGCAGAGCCACTTCTACATGTTTTCTTGCTGGTGAAATCAACACGCTACAGACTCATCA
>JAUBNQ010000027.1:3295800-3309404 GCA_032353495.1 Ctenopoma kingsleyae | reverse complement strand
TACATTTGACAACATTTACATCATATTCAATAGTGTTTAAAATGCTTTGATTTCCTAGTGGACTACCTGTACTGTACTTTGTACTGTGTCCTGTACTTTTAGTATATACACAGTAGAAAATGAAGGTGCAGGAATGTACCTAAACAGGTACAAATGCTTTGTTGCTCCAGCTGTGCCGTAACAGGGGACGAGGACTGTACCTTTGTACATGGTACGTGTTAGTATTATATTATTATTATTAGTAGTAGTACATTTCTGTAATTTCTGAAATGTACCTTTATGTGCTGGTACTCAAATGTACCTATTGGAAAGGTACAGAATAGGTACCAAATGAGGTACAGCTGGAGCGACAAGCCATTTTACCTTTATTGGAACAAAAACATACCCTTAAATAAGAGACAAAAACATTTACAATTATTCATCAAACTTTATTTAGACCTAACACACATATGTAAGTTGTGTGTAAATCAATCAATTATGCACACAACATATAAGCACTAGTTTGGATAAAGTAGGCAAAAATCCACTTATCACTGAGCTCAACAGAACTCCATTTCATAGCATGGTTGTAAACACCAAGTTGAAAATAAGTACACTTACATAAAAAGTACATTTAAACAGTGGAAATGAATGAACCCTGCAAAACTCATGCAGGATTCATTCAGGCTTTGTGAGCCATTAATTAATTACTTTGTGTTTTCAAACACAGAAGCAAACAGTGTTTCACAGACAGATACAACATTTTTAGCATAAACTACAGAACATAAAAAAAAACTAAGTCAGAATATGAATTCTTTATAAAAACACACCATTAACAAAATTCAAAGTAACACAGGGCATACTGACTGCTGTGATGAAAGCTTCATAAAGGCCGGACACTCACATCTACCTTCAGCACACTGACTGCTCTTTCTCTGATCGCCATGTTCCAGTCATTTTCCAGGGTGAAGCAGGGTCCCCGTATATAAAACAAAAACATACAAACAGAAGATTAAAACTTATAAATAAATAAATAACGTGACTGACTGACTTATTGTTATGTTAGAGCCTAGTTACTAGTTCTTACTGGTAAAAAATCCTGAGTGTTATTTTTTGATGATGTGTAATACTTAGGTTTTCTGTGTATTTTATTATCTGTGTCATTTCACTGAGTACATATCCACAAATGTAAAAAGTATTATCATGCAAATATTTTCTGAAACGCAAACTTTGTGTATCATGTGATGTCTAAAAATGAGTACCGTTGGACAGATCCCACCTCTTTCGTAATGATGTAGTGGTCGATCTTTTCTCTGAAGCTGGATGGTTGACAGTTGATTCCTGCAACGTAGATAAACATTCATCCTTTTATGTCTTAAAAAAATAAATTTTTTTAAATCAATTTAGCTGTTTGAATTCACTATTGTGAGGATGTGCATAAAGTGATACTGCTTTTGTAAAACAAAGTAATTTCAAAATGCAAAGATTGAATGAATCAATCTATCTGTTGTAGGTTCTGTTACAGGAGAGATAACCCTCATCCTCGAGAGCCCTCCCTGCTTGTTTTCCAACCATTGCACTAATAATGGAGCTCAGACAGTTTCTGTCTTTAGTCTGAACACGCCTGATCCAGGTAATCTGCAGCGGGGAAGTTTAATCGTTTAATCTTGGGACCTTTTGACTAATCTGAGGTCTTGACTATGTTAACAACCAGTTACCATAGTTAGGTTAACAATCACTGAACCAGGTAAAAACATGGTGTCATCTGATAGGTGATGCTCCAGGTTTCATTTAACAGCATAATCAGTCCACGCACCAATCACATGTTGTCTTGACAAATCTGTGGTCCATTTGAGTCCAGAACTATACACTGGTCACAACTTCTTGCCTTAGATTCACCTTCTACTCCTCCTAAACGTCCTCTGTCTGAAAAAAGCTGTTTCACAAAATATTATGGTTTTGTGGTTTTTCAGATTTCAAGACCCACCTCCAGATTGGAAAACACTGGACTAAACCAAACTTTACTCACCTACACGATCATGCTCTTTACACATTAATCAATACCATTAACAATTCAATAATGTAAAATGTTATTATACGTCTGTCTCAGGGACCATTTCCATGGAGAACGAGTCCTGATGCGCTGGTCTGTAAACTATTATAATGTGGAAATGAGTGAGCAGTGTGAAAAAGTCATAAAGAAGTAATCTTATAGGAACGTTAGCAAACATCAGTTATCAGAATGACTGAGGGCATAATGTGGCATGACGTAGATCAGCAGTGTAGAAGCATAAAAGGCAGTGCTGACAGTAAGTGGACAAGAGAGAGAGTGGCGGCGAGACATCATAACGTGTGCATGTCGCAGTCAGGGCACAAGTGTGTGTCTGCAGCGGAGAGATCACCAAGCAGTGAAGCGCTTCTGAACCAGTGAGTGTGTTATTTTACCTTAATTCCTTCATTGTAATGTAAATATTGAACCATTTACCTTTAATCTTAATGTGTTTATATAGGTGTAAACTACAGTTTTCAGCACAGAGAGCGTTGTGTGGGTGGACATGACTATTCATTTAAATTGTAATGATGATTTCTGATTTAGCAGTTTCCTTAGTGATAATAAAAAGTGGATGTAATAGGTGTAAAGTGTACAGACATAAAACCTGACATAAAATGTTGATTTTAACAGTGGACTTTATTGTCTAGAAGTATATATGTGTTACTGCATGTGTGTTTCTTCGTATTTGTTGAGTACATTACATGCATTATGTGTGATTCCCTGTGCGTTTTCCTTTTGTTCTAGACTACTACTACACAGCACTTTTCCACCCTGACTGTCCGTTGTCAGTGTTAGCTGTGATCGAGCATCATAGGAAATCCATCAGAGTGCGTCACCTTGGTGTGTGTACCCCTAACCTGGGGTGCACACACCTCTCCCCCGCTGCTTTCTCTGCTTTCATTTTCTTCCGTCCAGCCCAACTCTGCGTCATCATGGATCGCATGGAGTCGGGAGAAATGGGCAGTGGCTGTGAAGATGAAAACTGTGGCCTCACATCAGGCTTAGGAGAGGACTGCTTCAACCAAGCGTGTCCTGTGTTTGGACTGATTGAGTTAGGTGGGTAAAAAAACACAAGGCCCGTGATGTTTTAGGGATAAAGCTGCAGCAGGCAAGATTTATAATGTACAACAAACAAACAAACAAACCCATAAGTAACCTTTAATTGTTTAAGGAAATTCTGATGTCTGGTCAGTACAATTCAAAACTCAAATTCAAATCAATTCTGAATCATACACATATTAAAGGCAAGTGCCTGTTTGTTTAACTTTTCCTATAAGATTTAACAAACTAGATGCACTAGTATTCATGTCATGATTGTAACTTCATTATTATTTCATTTTCTAGTGTGTGTGACTATAATTTACATCCCACTGATGCTCTTCGGCCTTCTTGGAAATATTCTAACCATTCTGGTGGTTTGGCTCCGGCCACACATGAGAAGCTCGACCTACCTTTACCTAAGCAGCATGGCAGTTAGTGATCTGTTGATACTCCTACTGCTGCCTCTGGATCTATACAAGGTACATGCACACATACAGGCACAAAGTGCACCTTTTATGTAATGCACGTTGTTGCAGCACTTTCTGATTGATGCTGTTTGTACAGAGGTCACAGCACAAATTGCAGACGCTGGAATGAAAAGGGGGGCATGATGATTTGTTTCCTGTTGAGAATAGCTGTGTGCACGTATAGTGGGTTAAACAAACCATTGTGGCCTTGCCCTCAGGGAAACCCCATGCAGCAAAATTACGTTTTCTCCTCTTACACTTCGATGTGGATGTCATACCCTCAGGGCTTGTGTTTTAATATCATTCTGCTACAATTTCCTGCAGACAACAGCAACAGACAATCAAGTGATATTTACGTGTGGGTAAATAACAAAACAAACTGTATTTAATTCTTAACATTTGCTTTTAAAATAAGTCATTTCCACGCTGTTATTGTGACCTCACCAAACAGTGACTGACACAGGAACCTGTAAACATCATTCTCAGTCAACACACTGTGTAAACCCGTTCAGATCAATGGCTTGTCACCTTTTTTGTAGCAACTCTATATCTGCAGTTGTTCTGGCTCTATAAGGTTACGCCCCCCCCCTTAAAAGTCCCTGGAGTTTGTTATGAACAGTGTGTTAACTAGATGCAGCAAGTCTGGACAGCTATGTTTGATTCAAGAAGAGTTAACCACTGGATCATTATATATAGATCATTGCAGTTAGGTGGCATGAAATTTTCATTACACATAGATCAGTCAGGTACCATTACTCCTGCCAAAAGTTTGATTTCACTGATCAGCACCATCACTATAAAACATCGCTGTTCCTATCTGAAACATGGTCTTACTCCAAATGAATTCAATGTTATTTGTAAATTGGAAAAGCTTTTTAAACAGTTGTGCTTTCACAAAGAGAAATAAAAGTGATCAGGGTACAATAATCGTTCTGTCTCTCTCAGCTCTGGAGGCCCAGCCCATGGCCCCTGGGAGACCTTGCTTGTAAGCTGTCAATGTTCCTTTCGGAGTGTTGCACTTTCTGCACCATCCTCCACATCACCTTCCTCTCCCTGGAGAGGTACCTGGCTGTTTGCTGGCCAATCACAGCCAAGACCTTGGTGACACGGCGCAGAACCAGGGTTCTAATTGGCTGCCTCTGGCTTGGTGCAGCCATCAGTGCAGCGCCGGTGTTGGTCATGGTTGGAGTAGAGGAAGTTGGGGGGAAGGAGAAAGGGATTAGTGGATGGAGGGAGGACAGAGGGTGGACAAGTAGGGAAGGAGAACAGGGAAGATTTATTATAGGTGGAGGCAAAAGTGAAAGTGGACACATGGCCTTGATGGATAGAAGAGCAGAGGTAATACAGTGGGATGAAAATGACACAAAGGGATGGACTGAAAGAGCTGAGGAGCCTGGAGAGAAGGGGGAGACAACAGAAGAAACACCAGATGAGAAGAAACCAGGAGAAGGAGGAGAAAGGACACATAAAAACCATGCAAATGAGCACAGAGGTGACGAAGAAGGAAAAAAGCAAGTTGATGGAAAGAGGCAAAATAAAATGAAAGAGGATGAGGGAGGAGGAAGGGAAGATATTATTTACGAAAATCAAGGCGAAGAGATTGACAAGAGAGAGTGTCGCTGCTCGGACTACGCCGCCACCTCTGGTTTGTTGTCGGCCATGACTATTCTCTCCAACATGTACTTCCTGATACCGCTCTGCATCCTGGGACTGGTCTATAGTCTGATTGGACGGACACTGTGGCTCCGTCCACAAAGCAGCCGTAAAGATCAGAGTCATCGGTACACCGTCAAAATGCTGGGTAAGAAACACACAATACTTTCTTTACCTTTATCTAACACTCAAATGTGTTGTTGTGTGGAAATATTCATGTACCTTATTTACCTGAGTAGCTGTTGTTGTCCAGTTGGCTGCACTAGCTTTGACTCAAACTACAGAAGATCTAACCCATAAAATACAATCACTAGCCCATTTTATACTATTCATTCAAGGCGGGATTATTGTGCCAGTTTGCTTCCTTGTTGTCTTGTATAAGTACAATCCCAGCACAGGAGGTCATTGTTGTTCTGCCTGAACCCCTAACCTTATCTAGACATTACCCAGAGGTGTAATCAATGTGAGTTTGGGGTCAAACGGTATGTGTACTGGGAATGAATGTTGTTCTGTACAACATGTGAATGATTAGGGTCACAGATTTGTTTGCAGCAACATGTTTGTGTGATGAGATATAAATTGATATGCATCTCAAAGAAGAAGAAAAATTGTCATCTTCTTTTTTTGTAGCCCAGATAGTTGTGTGTAATGATGCTAAAAGTGGCTTCGGTCTAGTAAGATTCTCAGTCCAACCCTAACCAGTTACCTGTACTCATGTACTCAAGTCCACCCCGTTTCTTCTCCAACATGTGTCGGACAAACACGTCTGAAGGAAACCAGTCCCAACCAAATCCATACCCATATTCATCACCATTGTTGTGTTGAAAGCAGCAAAAATATGTATTTTATTCTCAATGAGACATTTCACTAGGCATCATTTTAAGCATCATGTTCTAATACTGAGATCCTGGCAGCTGTATAAGAAGAACACTTATGCGGCATTATGCCAACCTTTTTTTAATTCCATGTAAATATGTCATAAAGAAAGCTCTGCTTAACACTCAATACGTCACAAGAGTTGCAGAAAACGGGGTATTGATATTGGAACCTTAGTGTGAGGTGTTGACTGGCCTCTTAGTCAATCACTCACAGTCTGTTTTCACTGCTCTTTTCCTAATCATTTACTTGTGTTAGATGCATGACTGTGACAGTATTCAATAGGAAAACAAATGGAAAATAGATATTAACTGGCTGTTACTGTTGACCAAAATGTTAGCATGCAAATATATGAACTATTTATTTAGAAATTTATATTTATATTTATATTTATATGATGTAAACCACTAGTTTGAAACTAGCTGATAGGACGAACTTTACACAGAAACTAAATACAGACAGATACAGCAACGCCCTTGGTCTTGGTCACATTCGAGGTCAGGATTGAGGACAGTATGCCTGACTCTGTGTGTAATAGTGGGGGCCTCTTCCACCACGTTCAGGTATTGATGATTCTAATGTCTTCTTCCTGTGTTTTTCTCCCAACCCTGCCCCTCCTGCAGGAGTGATAGTCCTGGCGTTCGTCCTCTGCTGGCTGCCCTTCCATGTCGGTCGGACCATATTCTCTCTTTCTTTCAGTGCTAATGCTGACACACAGGAAACGTACATGGAAACAAACTCCCACTTTGACAGCAACACACTCTCTGATGCCACAGACAGAGAGACCAACATGCACACTGTTTCAAAAATCATTAGCCACTTAAGCTCAGACATGCGCACTGAGACTCTCTTCAAGACTGAGAAGCTGACTGCACACACTCTCACAGATGACTGTGACACGTGTGCAAAGACCAAAGTCAAAATCAACACAAACATGAATCTAGACACACACTTAGCAGACACAGAAACTGACGTTTACTCTAACATGGACGCAAATTCTGATGATACGAGCCCAGACAGATACTTATATTCTCATATCATATCACACACCAGGGGGCAGCACAAAATCACTGGCACACACTCACCTAATCTGGAGCTTAGCATTGAAACAGATACACATACACACACTGAAATGCACAATGATCCAACACACGTTAAGACACAATTGGGTAAATCTAAAGACAATTCAAAGCAGAACAGCACAAACACCACTCTACATGACAAGCAAAACAGGACATCCATTTCTCTAAACTCACAAAAGGACACACCTCCTGCCACACACAGACCTCACACTGCAGGCACATATGCTACACCTGATGACATGTACAGTGATAACACACACAGTGACGCACACTATAACAATTCATACACACACCCTGATAAAAATGCCTTTTTCTACTACTACCTGTCTCAGTATTTCAACCTGGTGTCCTCTGTGCTCTTCTACCTCAGCGCTGCTGTCAATCCTTTACTGTACAATCTGATGTCAGCTCGATACAGACACGCTGTACACAGCCTCATGCACAGACACGCTCAAACACAGTCCCACCGACTGCGCACAACGCTCACAGCACGACACTCCACAACCACTTTGTAAGATTAAATACCTTATGCACAGAGATGGATACACAGGTGAGAAAAACAGGAAACAACCACTGCATCAGATTTTTAAAAAATGAGACAGTGCAGTGGTCGTTTGAAAATCACACATTCAGGAATCACCTGTTTTTGTTGGCGTGAGTGTGAACTTATGCTGTAGGCTAAAGTTAATGGTGCAAAGTCCATGTAGTTGGCATAGTGGTTATTGTATTTCTGAATTATTTCTCAGAATATTCCAACTTTTATTTGATGGATTTTCCTACTTTGAATCGTCTTCTTTGTGTTTATGTGGTTAGTGTATTCTCACAAAGCCATAGATACAGGGATTTGTCCTAGTGGTTGTCTTTTGTACAAATCACCTGCAATATACAACACTCATGACTGCACCAGGACAAACCCAGTTGTCTTGACTAATTCTTACTCCTGAAGGTCTGTGCTAGCTCCAGCAGACCTTAAAATGTACTTATTTGCAGAATGAGAGGTGTGGATTTAGTCATTTCCTACACTGAAGCCACAGCTGGAGGGGATCTGTTCACGGCCAGTACAGGATGTACTCGACAAACGATTACAGCGAACACTTACACCCTTGTGTAAAGCATGTGAACTTCGTAGGATTAGGAAAAAATCCCAGACAAACGTGATCTAAAATTCAGCAAGATCTGTTTAATATAAAATAATCACACATTTCACAGATATGATGTGAAAATGAAAGGGATTTGGAGGATTTGTGTGTGTGATTTGTACATTTCTTTGTGTATATAAGTAAAGTTTAATTACAGTTACAATGCCGCTTGCTCATACATTCACTCACACACAAACACACGTGAACAGGGCTATCATTTTGATCCATGTAGTTTCATACAGGCTGATGTGTTTCGATGTAACATAGATTACATTATGTGCACTGTCGTGTCAGCTACTGATATAAATGCCTTTATTTGAGTCACAGTTGGGGTTTTATCACCTCTGCGAAGGAGTGTTATGTTTTCAGCCGTGTAGGTGCCTCTGTCTGTCAGCAGGAAACACTAGAGAATGGATTTCCTGAAGTGTGGTGGACGCTTCCCTTCAGGCTGTGGGACAATTGATTTGATTGTGGTGGTAACCCAGGCCACTCTTATCATATGATCAGATGTTTCTTTTTTTTTCTTTTTTTTTAATAGAAATATGTATACATCAGAGTATGACGAATAAAAAAATCTGTAGCATACTTGACCTGTATAATGTCTTAAATGAAAATCATCATCAGTATCCTCACCCGACTGAGGTCCCTCATTATGTCTGTGTGACTGTTATTACTGAACATTTTTAACATGTAATTGTGACAAAACAGAAAAAAAACAGCATTATTTGTTTAATAGTTTGCAGTATGATGTATTAGGTTTATTTTACGTTGCTTTGTTTTTCATGTAATTATATATAAAATTGGTTGACATACAAATAATTTGGTTTTTTTTGTCTCGTATATGCTAAAACTTGCAACTGAACACATAACAACATTTACTATTCCAGACAACTCTGGTATGTACTGGATATGCATATGTTAGAATATGTTAGAGTGACAGATGGTAGCAACAGAGCATTTTATTAATCACACACTCTAGAAGGTCTAAGAACTATAAAATGTCACTCACTTACAGTCACAACTTACTTACAGTGTGCTTAAAGTGTGAGCGTCATCTTTCTCTGCAATGTAGATTTCCAGTATAGCTAAATATAATAGCGCCATGCTGTGGATGTACTGTATTTATGAGTCTATTGTGTCCTGTGTCATCTACTTTGCTGTGGTTTGCTGGGGCAGCAGCCTGAAGGTGACATCACTAACAGACTGGACAAATTAATCAGGAGGGCTGGCTCTGTTCTTGATGTGGAGCTGGATCCTCTACACATTGTATCTGAGAGGAGGATGATGTCCAAACTCCTCTCAATCCTGGACAATCCCTCCCACCCACTTTCACAGTGTCCTGGCTGGACAGAGGAACACGTTCAGCCAGAGACTGATCAATGTAAAGTGCTCCACAGAGACCCACAGGAGATCATTTCTGCCTGTGGCCATAAAACTGTACAACTCCTCTCCTTTAGGTTAAGGGGAAGGGGGGAGGACAACTATCATAATCATATTTATATTATATCTATAATCAGAAAACCCACTACATCATACATAGGACTGATTATGACTGGAAATGAAATTTTTGACTCATTTTTATTATTTTTATTACCTAATTCTTTCTTTCTTTCTTTCTTTCTTTCTTTCTTTCTTTCTGTTTGAAAGGAGAGCTGCTGTAACATACCAAAATAATTCTCCTCTGGGATTAATATAGTTTTTTGAATCTTGAATCTTGAATTACTGTATATTATATATAACAAACCACATCACATCTGTTTGCTGCCATTATCATGGATTCACTATTTAAAAGAACATATATGGACTATATATCATTCACTTCACATCACTTTGGACAAAGACCATTACAAATTACTACTATCTTCAAAAAAATCTGTATTACATTACCAGGGAGGTTGCTGACTACTTTGCTCAGAATGACAACGGACATCGGTTTGGTCACCAATCCTGCTTGCAAGGCCTGCAAAGAAATAATAATATTGAATCCTTAGATCTGGCACTATTTAAATCAATCGACCAGATATTCAAAGAATCTAAGATGAATTTCTCTCCTAGAAATTTAAAACGACATCTAATGACAGTAGAACAATTGTATCAGAAACATTTGTGTTTTGTGTCACAAATCTTCTTCACTGAACTGTAGACTGAATGTAACATTTGTCTAAACCTGACCCTATATGTGTGCTCATCATAGTATTTAAACTGTTTTGTTTGCCGTGTTTGTGTGCTGGTTCACCCTGCATGTGTCTAGACTTCGTAGGCAGTGACTGAAGCTTCAGCACACTGGTAATCTGAGCAATAGCGACTCTGCTGTGGCGACGCTGAGATGGGAACAAACTGTAGTGCTTCCCCAAAGACAGACTGTCTATATGACATCACCAGGTATGCAAAGAGGCAGGAAGTTGTTACTGACCAAATTGTCTAATGTAATTACCATCTTGGGTCTCTTTGCCGACTGAGCCAAAACACACTAAGAATCCTGAGCAAGCTCGTCTTTACACAAGCTATACTAGTATTACAGTCTTCGTAGTGCAATAACGGTGGAAATGGACAGTGGAAATGGACATTAATCTTAAACCAACAGAATGAACACAGCTGTTATTTTAATGTAGAAATGTTACATATTTAAGCAAAATAATTAATGCTGGCTAAAACTGTTCAGTGATTAACAGAAAGACTGGTTGTGAGTCTGCAGTGAAAAGTTTCAACACATCAGTCCAACCTAGAATCATATAACACTGCAGCCATGCCAGCCTGGTTCCTGATGCCTCCCTGGTCTCTTTGCTGTCCCTGAACTCCTCCTGGGCTCTGGAGCAGCAGTACTCCACCCTGCAGAGAGAAATGACCCAACGGCAGAGGTCTGCCTTCAACCGAGACCTCCACAGCCTCTTTGGAGGAAACAGCACAGTGAGAAAGAGATTGTATCATAATTCTTATTGTTTAATATCTATCATGTATATTCACTGTCCAACACACTGAAAATAGTGGAAGAAAAAAACACAACAACAAAGTTCCACTGACCACGTGATACCTTCATGGTCTCTGCGGAGACTTCTAATTGTTGAGCTGTGGAGAGATTGGTAATGGCCATACAGTCCAACCGTATGATAGAAATATTCAAAACATTTGTCGAAAAGGTTTTCATAATCCTTAAATCAACAATACTCTTCATCATTAGGTTTTATTATCTGTGTGTGTGTTGAGGTGAGTTACAGGGGGCTGGGTGTGGTTGCTCTGGCACTCTCAGTCCTCTTTGAGATGCTGGCCCATCACCAGACTGCAAGCTCCAGGACCCCTGCAGGACAGCGCCCACCTCCAGACCCCATATGCAGGATGTTTGGTGCTGACGCAGGGTCAGACATCAGCTCCACTCCCTGCGAGCTCCTCAAGCAGGTGGATGAGAAGAAATGACACAAAAAACTTGTTCTTGATACTCATATGTACGGACATGTAGGTGAGACAGGAGCTATAACAAACCATTTCAGACAGAGGCTGACAGAGTCAGTTTGAGGGTCTATTATAAGAAATATCGGTCTGATGATAATAACATTCAAAACATGGTTCAATTTGGCAGATTCCTGGGGCAGTAAGTAAAAATATTGATGTCCACAAATGACCAGCAGAGGGTGTTAGACTGCAGTTTACTGGAGTAATGTGAAAACACAGTCACAGCTGATACAGAGAGAAACAGAGCTGAAGAATGATTCATGTCATAAACTTTAACCTGATAAACTTGTCACCACTGTACATCACATGTTGACTCATTCTGTAAACTCATGTTTTATGGAGTCGACAAAACTGAATGGACAAAAAACTGTTTGATTATGTCTCAGTATAACACAACAGCATCAGTATCACAAACTATGATCATCCTAAATGATCATACAGGTGAACCAGCACCACCATTTTTTATGGGATGATTTATTACAGGGATGTTGCATTTGTAAAAAAAATCTTTAAAAACTAGCTGAATATTTCAGAATAGAAAGCAGGTTATGACTTTAAAGCTGCAGACACTTGTTCTTCTGATCATTGAATCATGATTCAAGATTCAAGATTCAAGATTCAAAAAACTTTATTAATCCCAGAGGGAAATTGTTTTGCCTTGTTACAGCCGCTCTCAGTTAAAAAAGAAAAGAAAAGAAAAGAAAAGACACCACTGGACACCACAGACTCATAAAACATCTGCAGCATTGTGCTGCAGACGTTAAAGGACCAGAGCCTCCTCAAAAAATACAGCCGGCTCTGGGCCTTTTTATACAGAGCATCAGCCTGTGATTCCTGCTGTTTTAATCTGGTTCAAGTGTTTCCGGCCTTGAGTCCTGGGGCCAGTGGGCTGCTGATAGTGGAGCCTCTGAGAAACGTGAGCCACAGGGTTCGACTCCGAGCGTGCGAGTGTAAAGACATCCAGCGGGCACTGGTGGAGCATTTCCTGTCAGAGCAGAACCTGGAGACGGGAAAGGAGTTCTTCCAGAGCTTCCACATTCACCATAATGCTCTGCTGGCACAGAAAGAACACTTTCAGCTGAGGATGGATGATTAAATATCATGTAAAGTTACAACATCAGAGTATTAACAACAAAGCAGAACTCTAACTTCACTTCACTTACACATATGTGAACTGAGCAGAATGACAGGGTTATGTTGGAAAAAACTTTACTTTCTGCGTCTTCTGACTTTACACAGGTCATCAAACTTTGCTGACTTTTTGCCTGGAACATACATTACAGAACAACATTACATATTACGTCTGGTCTTCATCATTTGTTTTATTAAAGTTACCTCACTACACCTGCCTGCTTGTGTGTTGTCACTTTGTGAACCAACCTATGAAGCTAATGTTAAGTGAACTTACATATAGGTAACTTTGTGTACCCTCTGTCTGAATCAAGGATCTAGAAACATTTCATTTTTTTACTACTTATTTTTTTCCTCCCGCAGTCCAAAGACATGCAGTTAGGTTAACTGGTGAATGTTTGTCTGTCTCTATTTGTCTGTGATGGACTGGCGACCGGTCCAGGGTGTCCCTCACCTCTCACCCAGTGACAGCTGGGAGAGGCTCCAGCATCCAGGATAATGGATGGATGGTAAAAAATTAAAAACATTTAAAATTATTTTACTGAAAAAAAAATACATCCTATACTTCTTCCTGTACACCCCCAACACCCCTGCCACTGTGAACATGATGTGCACTAAGTTTTTAAATTTAGGAAATCACTGAGTCTTCATCCAAGTTAAATTACTGTTGATATATATATATATATATATATATATATATAATTGTTCTATAATAGTTGATTGAAATGGTTGTTTC
>JAUBNQ010000027.1:3250476-3264553 GCA_032353495.1 Ctenopoma kingsleyae | reverse complement strand
AATCTGATGACCTCAGAGTTTCTTCTTTGAGACACTGGAAGAAGTCCAGCAAGGACCTAACTCAGCATCTGAGCTTCCTCTGGATTGATTAAGATCATCAAACAAACTTTAGTATTACACAAAGATCAAGTACATACAAAATGCAGTTTTTAAAATGCTGATTTAATTTATTAAGAAAAAAGCTGTCCAAACCTGACTGGCTCTATGTGACAAAGTAATTGCCCCCTAAACCTAATAACTGGTTGTGACATCCTTGGTGGCAACAACAGCAATCATGCTGCTGTGATAACATCACTGCGGAGGAATTTTGGCTCACTCTTCTTTGCAGAGTTGTTTTAATTCAACCACACCGGAGGGTTTTAAGCATGAACAGTTCACAGCATCTCATTCAGATTTAAGTCCGCACTTTTACTAGACCACTCCAAAACCTTATTTTTTTTTAACCATTCAGAGGTGGACCTGCTCATGTGTTTTGGATCATTGTCCTGCTGCAGAATCCAAATGAGTGCAGAACTCATGGTTCAATCAAATATAGGGAGTCGTCCAGAACTTGAAGCTGCAAAGCAGCTTAAAAATGTGGTTAATCACAGTTCATTCATGATTTACCAAGGAGTGCAATTACTTAAACACACAGGGTCAGGCAGGTTTAGACATCTTGCAATGCAATTACAATTTGTTTGATGGTCTGAATCATTTAAGTGTGAAAAATATGTAGTAAATAAAAATAAAATCATGAAGAGAGCAAATACTTCACAGCAATGTACTCATCAGTACTCATACTCTACCTCCTATTCTCCATTATTCCCTAATATTACTGCTCCCTTCCCTTTTATTCCTCCCTCTTCCATCTCCTCAATCCCTTACTTTTTCTGTGGCTGCTTCTACTCACTGATAACAAATTGTTATGTTGGTGTTTTTCCTAGGCTGTAACACACCAAACAGGGAGCATTCCTAATGTAATGTGAGATTACATTTGTACGCTAATGAGGAAACACTGCTGCTCTCACCATTAGCTTCAGTGTCCGAGCCAGATGACCTGCTCTGACGCAGTGGGTATTTTTTGGCTGTGGGGTTTGTCGCCCCCTGTTGGCTACGTGTGATCCTGCGTCCAGAGGAGAAAACAGATGCTGCCACTGCTGCTGCAGACTCTGCTGCTGAATCCAGGCCTTCATCAGGACCCGCACCTGCAGGAGAACTGCAGTTATCTGTAAGAGAAGAGAAGTTACATCAGAAAATGTATTACAACTGTAACTGATAATCAGAACTGTAATGGCACTGTTTGTCATTCATGTTTCGAAAATAATAAAAATATGTTTTTAGTTTGGATATATATTACTGCTAATACTTCTATAATTTATTACATTTTAAATCCTGTTTTCTACTAGTTGTTAGATTCAACAGCATGACCTAGGGACACAGCCCTTATAGAGCTGAGATAATTAGTCAATAGACAGAAAAATAATTGCCAACATTGAAAATACATTTTCCAAGCAAACATGATCAAACTTCTCATCTTCATCTTATAAATTATGAGGATTTGATGCTGCTCTTTACCTTATGAGATGACGTAAAGATCTTTAGGTTTTTGACTGCAGGTTGGTAAATCAACAGATTAAATGATAATAAAAATAACTGTTAGCTGCAGCTCTATTTGATTGTTTTTTTAATAAAGAAGATTTACTACAGAAAGTTAAATGAACAGACCCATCAAAAGATTTTCAAATTGTAGATTGAATTATTCAACCTGAGCAGTAACAATAAATAAGAAAGAAGAGGATAGAGTTACTTGTTGTGAAGGACGTTGATGGTTATGGAGAGACTAATTCCAGCAGAGAAAAGAAAACAGAATCACTCAGTCCACTCAGTTCCAATCAAATTCTGTGTTGTGCCCCTGTGAGGACCAGGACAGCATAGCCAACTTCTCCCAGTAACAAAAAACACAGGAAACAGTGTCTCCCTTTCTTTCTCTGTTATAAATCCTGTCTGGCAGCCACAGCAGAAAGAGGTCACACAAGGGGTGGACGTAGAGTTTGTGTGCCAGTGATGGGGGGAGGTCAGGTTGTCTGAATCTATTCATGCTTTATGGCTGCACACATATAATGGCTACGGTTGCACTGTTTAAATGGGGGTTTAAAGTCTCTCTGAATGAAAGCTTCTTTCTTTATTCAATAAACAACATAAACAATAGTATATACAATGTGATAAAATATGCATAATTAAAAAAGTAACCATTGTAGTTCACTACAAGTGAGGATGAGGAACAAAACAGATTTAATAAATAGGCTTATTGTACCTATAAGAAGAAATGGTGAGAAAATGGTAGTTCTGATTTAATTCTTTGGGGGCTTCTCAGTATTAGAGACAGGGAGACAGTACAGAATTGAAGTAAGGATGGATATAGCCAAATGAAGAGAATTCCTTAAGGAAAACATGCTCTAGAGTTCATGCAACATAAAACTAAGCAACAGTTCACATTTCGGCACGACAATAACCTAAAGCATACAGACAACACTGGAATGGCTTCAGGACAAGTTTCTGACTGTCCTTGAGAGAACCAGCAAACGCCTAGACTCAACTCAGAGAACTGAAAATGGCAGATGGCTGTAACTGCTTGGACCTCATAGAACACCTGTGGAGAGACACGAAGATGGCTGTTCACAGACACGTACCATCCAGGCTGGTGGAGCTTGAGATGATATGTCAGGAAGAATGGGTTAAACTGCCAACATGGTGTGAGAAGCTTGTAGATAATTACCCAAGGTGATTAAAAGATGTGACTGCTGCCAGAGAGGCTTATTAAAAAGTCATTCTCATAAACTAGTTTGGGAAAAATGGAAATATAACAGATTCAAATAAGGACCAACCTATTATTACTTTAGCATATGTATGAATATGCTCAAGAACGACCTACCAATTTATAAAGACCTGTTGCTAGCATGTAGGCTACTGATGCTAACCTTTTTTTTCTTCCAGTCTATGCCACAAAATTTCGAATTTTAATCCCAAATCTCCCTATATAAAATAAGCAGTAGGTCCAATGCATATATGTGCATTTTTGTACTTCCTACATCGGATTATTTTTTAAACATTTGACTTAGCATTTACCTTGTGAGCTCTGGCTGAGGCGCAGCGACGCGCGGGTCAAGCGCGTGCTGCTGCGCCTGTGCGCGCTCTCGGGAACTTCGGCGTGCTCGAGGTCGGCGGAAAAATCCGAGTCCTCCGTGCCGTCCGAGCTGCTTCCTGCGGTTCTCTAGAAAAACAACAGCTATCAGCAACCTGCGTGACTGAACCAAAGGTATGGACTACAACGCGTGATCAGTCTGACCAATCTGTAAAGTTGACTTAATGAAAAGTGTGTGTGTTATTTATTACCAGCGGAAAATCTAACAAAGATCCCATGCTGGAAGAATAGCCTTAATCCCTTTCCCCAACATCTCCCGCGGCTCTTCACTCCGTACTATCACGGTGCACTTGTCAACACACAGCCTACTCCAAATAAACCTAATCGGTATCTCCACGAACACACCTCAAAGCATCTATTGTACCAAACCCATTTATTCACAAAGGTTAACTGAACCTTTTGAGCGAATTCCTAGGTTATGGCCTGTTAACTAATTTGTCTTTAAGACTAATACTAACGGCGCTAACAGCTCAGTAAAAGTGTCCCGTAAACGTATTTTGCACCATAATTTGTCGAAACTGTCGAGCGTTCTACCACATAGTGAGGGGCTCATCCAAAAAAAGAGATCAAAATCCGGCTGGGTGGGGGTGGGGTAAACGGGGGTGAGGGGGCCCTCAAACGCTAGCCAGCATTTCACAAATATTGGGGGTCTCATTCATCATCTCAAGTAATAGGCCAAATTCCAATAGCTAATTCAAGATATTACATTTTAAAATATGATCACACTTAAAATTTGATTTGAAAAAATTGGTGGTTACAGCGTCAATAAAGTCAGTTCTGATAAACATACAACATACATACAATGATTAAAACAAAGCAGAGCACGCTTACACATATATAAAAATTTAACTAACGCTACAATAGGGGATATCTCTCTATATAAATAAGAAATCTGATATTATAGCTCATAAGCCAATATACATAAATCTAGACTACTTTGTGTGCACAATGATAATAATATGATAATAATAATTATGACATCGCTATTACGCTCATTTTACTAATAATAAAGAAGAAATACATTTATACACTATTGATAAGTGAAAACAAACAATATATACGTGAAAAATAACTGGAAAAAGAGAACACTAGCCTATGACTCTCAAACTACTAGATCACATTATAGTAAACGTATTTGACAACATCACAACAAGACGCCGAGTACGCGATTTGCATACCACCAATAACAGTAATTAGGGGGCGGGGCTTGTGAGTGTCGGACGAATGAACGCAGCACTCGCCCCGATTCTGTCCAATCACAGCGTTGTTTTGGTACGGCCGCTTCGGTTCATCCTCGCACCCAAAGTAGCGTTACAGCTTGTTCCATTTTCAACAGTTAAAGCAGCCGTTTTGGACATTAACGGAGGTCAGCGGCTCCATGCTGTCAAGCAGTTGATAGAAATCTAACCAAAAGTCGCTACGCTCCAGTTTTAGAGGTCTTCCTGAGTGTCTTCTAAAGAAGAAACACTTAATAAACAACACATTCTTGCAGCTCAGCATTACATTGGCTAACGTTAGATTAGCTTTTAGCAACAAACAAAACGGTCGCTCAGTTGTGTGGTTCTACTAACACTGCTTAAACACACACCTGCAACTGTTACTGTTAATTACAGAATTACCGCTTGTAAGCGGTCACAGGTCTTTTACACGCAGCTTGATATTTACCTTTAGGTTGGCTAACATTAGCTATGACGTGATGTGCGACCTGCAGTCTGCTCTAACGGCTGACTGCAGCAAACAATTGTCCTACCTTTCTCCGGGGCATTTTCAAACACGGGACGTGTAGCCTCTGGCAGATTATGACCCCGTACTTTGGGAAAATATTATCTCAGCCTGTATAAATATTAAAAGCAGGAACTCGCCAGTTTTTGACATGGGTGAACTCAACTGAAAAAAGCGCACCAGTTTCTCCGCACTTCCTTGACAGTACGGCGCAAGCTCGTTGGTTCCTGTGGTACGTCGACAAAGGTCTTCCGTGTGGTACACACCGCTACACTACAGCGGCTAAGTAGATTATAAAGTTTAAAATCATATTTCATCAGGGTTGAGGTGATGTGAGGTAATCTAAATTTAATATATAAATATATATATGTATATACAACTGCTGTCGGAAGCGTACAAAAATCACAACCATTACTTTGTTTGCTTAAATTTGGCGGATTGGAACACAACACCAGAAGTAGCTCGTTGAAGGTGGCTCTGTACACATTCCTTATTTGAGCAGGGTAGGTCATGTGTTTCAGTGGGAGGGAAACTAGCACGCTGCATTTGACGTGTAGTGAGAAGCCAGGCGCTTTCAATCAACTTTTTCCTCTTTAACTTCTTTTAGGCAAACGTTTACAAACTTCAAAGTAGGGATTTTTCACCCTGAACTCCACCCGGAAACGAACACAGACTGTAGAGAGATTTGAATCTGCACTGATTTATAACTGTTATGGCTAATAGCATCACGAAGACAGTGTACGAAATTTTCCAAAGCATGGAGCAAGGACCAGCACCAACTTCTAACACCACCACAGCACAGGTAAAGTCACCAGCGTTACAGTGGTTATGGTTAGCATACAATCATACTGTCACTGCAGAGTGAGACATATTAGCATATTGTATCCTCACCAGTGTTAGCCCACTGTGACCCATGTGAAGTTAATTACCTGTTTAGTGTAATGTGACTCACAAGAAAAAGTGAGTGAGAAGTTAGTTGTGAAACGTGTATGCTCGTTATATTTGAGAAGCTCCAGGACCTCTAAAAGTCTAAAGGCCAGTTAACTTGGTCATGAGAGTAATCGGGTTACATTTGTGTCTTGAAATGAGAAAATAATCCTGAAAATGTCATCAGGGTTTGGACTTTTTTTAAAAGAAACCCTCGCTTTCAAACTGTGACAAGTCCAGTGAATGATGCTATTGAGTTGCATTGTGGGAAATGTAGGATTCACTTTTTAGTAACTTGTGAGTCACCTTACTTAAATAACCTTACTAATGAAGTAAAAAAACAAGTGACAATCTGTTAGAAAAAATACCAATACCTCACTACTGACCAAAAATAGTTGACCACCACTGAATATTATTGCTGTGAAAATAACCATGAGACTTCAAAGTACATCAGAGCAGCTTTGCTAACTGAAGATGAGCTTGGTGGTTCAGAGAGGATGTCAGCTCTGTACTTTGGTCTTCTGTCTGTAAATAGTTGACACGCTGCCCGGTCTACCCGCCTTTAATCAGAGTCACCACTGTCCAGAGGAGGTGGTGTCTCCCTGACCAGTAATATGTGAGCGAAACTTTGGGTATTGCTCATGTGCATTACAGTGTCATATCTTCCCTGTTTAAAGTCATTGCCGTATTAAATTTGAAAGCAGAGTAGATTCTTCACTCCTGTTCTGGGACTGCGTGCATACCTTCCATAATATCCTTGTCTTCAGCTGTAATGTTAATTGTTTTCTTTCTTTTTTTGAAAGATTGATGTGTTTCAAAATATAGTTAATGTAAATATTGGTTTATTTTTTTAGTGTGGTGACATTGCATTAAAATGTGCGGAATGGAAATCTTGCAGCATTTGTAGTTTATCTTGAATGCAGCCTGCCTGACATATGGTGTTTTCAGTGGGTCTAGAAGTTGCTGAATGCTGGGTAGATAAACAACTACTTGACAATGCCTAGAGATGGTTTTAGTTACCATCTGATAGACTTTAGCAATAATCTAAATATTGTTTATTACATTCTTCTCTGTCAGGCCTGGCTGGATCATCATTCCCGAGCTTTGGGTTTGTTCATCAATGGCAAATTTGTCCGGCCAGCGGACAGACAGAGTCGCTCCCTGGTTTATTCTAAAGGTAAGAGCAGCCTGAGGTTGGTGTGCATGGGCAGCAGACGCAGGTCATACTGACAATAACAGAACACACAGATATCATTTCACTCCTCTGTTCTGCAGGTGGTAATGTGTGCAGCACAGTGTGTGCTGTGGAGGAGGATATCTCCCAGTGTGCCTCCTCTGCTGTTGCTGGATTTAAGGCCTGGAGCAGCCGGACCTGTTATCAGAGGGCGCAAGTGCTGCTCAAGTACGAGAGATTCACCTTCATGAAAGCTCAAACACTTACTTTTTCAACTGCTGTAGATAATACATGATTATATCAGTGCTTTTGCACGTTTTGCATGTTTTAGCCGCTTCTCCACTCTCACAGTGTCTGTATTTGCCAACAGGTTGGTGAGTGTCATCGGGCTGCATGGCAAGTGTGTGTCAGAGCTGTGTGAACTGTGTGAGGCTTCCTGCTCGCCCTCCACACTGGTCAGACTGCTGCAGTACTACAGTAGCTGGTCTCAAGTGAGAGACACTCTCCTTACTAACTGGACACCACTGGGTGAGGGAGTAAGAATGTGTGTTACCAAGAAGCATTTTAGTTGTAGAATTCATTTTTGATGTTTTTTTTTAATGTAGGTTGATTTGTTTTGTTGTTTTCCAGGTGTGGTGGCAGTGGTCGTCTCTGATGACTGCTCTCTTTATTCCCTTGTCCTCAAAGTCCTACCAGCACTGGCCATGGGTAAGAAAAACATACACACACTGTGATAATGGGATGCACATAAAAGAAGTTCCCTTCTTCCCATGTACAAACATCAAACTTGGCCAAAAATGTCAGGTCAGACATCAGATATTCATTAAAAGACATAGAAGCAAACTATTCAAATATCTGTTTTGGAGCATTATGCCCAAAAGAGAGACATAATTGTTTGTTGATAATTAGGTTATGGTATGTAGAACAGATGTCTAAGGTTGAAGCAAAATATCAGATACATGGTTTACAGATATTTTTAAATAATAATTTAGGACAGCATCAAATTCTCATATTTGGGAATCTGAGCGCTTGAAAATAGTTTTTTTTTTTTTTTTTTTTAGAAAGTCAACATTTTCGTTTATTTTTGGTCCACAACAGTTGTAAATTATAATTGAGTCCTGCCTCCTTCTAGGTAACTCTGTCATCATTGTCCCCGGTCAGTGCACCGCGCCTCCAGCACTCCTACTGGCACAGCTGTTTGTGTCAGCAGGACTTCCTGCTGGAGCTCTTAATGTTTTAACAGGAAGTGACGTGTCTCTGGGTGCCAAAGTGGCGCAGAACCCGAGCATCAGCTACGTCACCTACAGCGGCAACAAGCAGGTGCGTGCGAGAGAAACATGTTCTATTTCCAGCAGCAGGGTTGAGAATCCATTTCTACATGTGTTATAAAGCTTTGCATTACAACAATTATCTCTTCTCTTTAGGATGGTGTGATGCTGTGTAAGGCCACAGCAGGGATGGGCATCCCAGTCTCTGTCTCGCCGTGCATCGGCGCCACGCGTCCTTTCATCATCTTTGACTCAGCCGACATTGACAGTGCTGTGGATGAAGTGATGGACGCTGCCTTCAAAAAGAAGAAAGAGGTGATTCACATAAAAAAAATCACCATAGAGGGATGGAGCATGGTCATGGTGTCACATCAGAGAGAATATTGAATAATCCTGTCTTTTCTTCCCCCATCAGGCCCACTGGGTGTTGTGTGTGCAGGAGAGTGTGTTGGAGAGTGTTGTGGCCCGTCTCAGGCTGCGGATGGGAGAGCTGAAGTGTGTAGGCCTGCACAGTGATGGCGACAGGGTCCTGGTTGATTCTGCAGTGCAGGAGGCTCAGCAGCAGGGAGCTACGGTCGGTCAGAAACTGATAATGGCTTAATTTTAGTATTATATTATTTTCACACATAAGTTATTTTTTTTTAAAGTGATAAAATATATGTTATGTTTAATAGTTGAAACTGATGGATGATGCTAACCAGTAACTTTTAACTTTGATTTCATGAAAGGAAAGTTGCAAACAATTATTTTCTTTCTCATCTATTAAGCTACTTTTTCTCAGACTTTAATGATCTATGATCATTATATCTATCTAAATATCTATAATCACTATACTCATTAGATATTTAGTGTCACCTCTCTTCTGTCTACCTTTATCAGTACATGTCTCTTGTCTTTAATAAGGACATTTGGACTAATGTATATGACATTTCTGAAAGTATAGTTAGCTATCAGTGTTAAGGTGCCTTCTTCCGAGCTGACAGTATGACTGATGGATGTTTTAAGTATTAGCATTTGTGTAGTAAGTTGTAAATCTTTTTTTTTTACATTTTGTCAGTTACATGACTCTATATGTGAAATCAGGAAAGGTGAAAAATGTCCATTAAGGCTTTACAACAGTGCTGGTTTCACATTACAAGTTGAGATATCCGAAGTGTTCACTTTACAGTGATGTCAGACAGAAAGAGAAACGAGCATCTCTTCACATTATAAAGCGTTTCTCTAAGCTGCGGCTTACTGAATCATTTTTTTTCTCTCTGTCTCTTCTCAGTTGATTCAGTCCTGCAGTGCTCCTCCTTCAGGTGCACAGTACCCTCCCACAGTCCTCTGTGGAACTGCCCCCGCCTCTCCATGTGTGGTCAGCCCCGCTCCCGGACCGCTGCTGCCTGTCATGACCTTCAGAAGCTACACAGAGGCAGTGACCCTGGGTAAGGATGCATCTGTGGGTCCAGAAGAGGGAGTGAAGAATAGATCTGGTTTTGGATGGATGAATCACTAATGATGAAGATGAGCTTTTTGTCTGTTGCGTGAAAAGCTGCAAGTTTATTTTCAGTGTAACTGTTTGTGTTTTACACAGGGAACCACAGTCCTCATGGCCAGGCAGCCTCCATCTGGACTGAAGACCTCACCCTGGCTCTGGAAACAGCTAACAAGTACACACACTCATTAATTAAAATTTTCTCTTCTTCTGTTTGTTTTTTCAGTCCCATCTACTGTTTATTTTTCCTCAATGTAGTATCTGTCTTCATCTCTCTCCAAATGACTTCTTTCACTTGTCAACCTTTACTTTGGTAAACCTTTCCTGTCCCTCTGTTCTGTCTTAATTACGTGTCTCTAACTCTATGTTTTTATTTTCCTCTACTTCCTCTCTAGTCTGTCTGTTGGCACAGTGTGGGTAAATTCCCACTGTGTGTGGGACCCCTGCCTGCCGGTCTCTGGTCACAAAGATAGCGGCACCTGCACTGACGGAGGACAGGAGGTGGGTTTTGGGCTCTTAACACTTTGACACTACAGCATGTGTAGCTCCTTTATTAAATTAGATGACTTGACTTTGTACTACACCAGCTATTATATGGATCCAGTGTTAATTACCAGTCGGCACAAAAATATTGTTGACGTTGCCTCTACTTTCTGCCAGGGTCTGTACCAGTTTCTACGTCCAACCTCTTCTTTCTCTCCTCCTCTTCCTCGTTCCTCCCCTCTAACTATGGACTACACCACGTTTGGAACAGGAGCATCCCCAGTTATCATTCCTGATGATTCAGACCCATCAAGGTGGTTTGTTAATGCGTCACAAGGCATCACAGCTGCATATACAGTATAAGCACGTTAAAATATATGGTCACTATCCTCGTATGTGAAGTTAGTTGCATCTACTGATTTCTTGGGCGTATATCTGTCCACATGCATCACTCCTCCCTTCTCTCCCCTCAGAGCTCCAAAGTCCTACTTGCAGTTTGTGGCCGGTAAAGCATGTAAATCAGTGTCAGGCTGCAGTCTGCCAGTGCAGCCACCAGGGGGCGACGGTGTGTTAGCCTATTGTCCAGATGGAGGCCGAAAAGATGTCCGCAATGCTGTGGAGGCAGCTATCAAAGTCCAGCCTGGGTGAGAACTTTGCCTCACAAAATTACACAAGCACACACGTTTGCAAGCAGGGTTCAAGTCAAGACAAATACAAACAAACGCAAATGTTCTGTTTGCAAACTCAAAACCGGACGACACGTGTCCACATATTAACCGTAGACAAGAACTGTACTGTTGCATCATGTTTTATGGCATGAGGTAAATAACGGACAGAGTCTCTATTTTTAATCCAGTGGAGATAAATATATCATGTGTGCTGTCTGTACAGTGTTGGGCCTTGAAATGAGGAAGTATTCTAATAATTTACAGAAGAATAACAATGAAATCTGAATTCAATTTCAAGTATTATATGATAAATGTGATAGGAATACTTCATCAGTGTGACCTATCACACCATGATGAATATATTATGTCCAAAGCCTCACACTGAATGAGCTCTTGCATTACCACAGGTCACAGCAGTAATGTGGAATATACATTTCAGTGCAGGGAAGTGAAAGTAAAAAAAAGAAGGGCAATGTCTGGACGAGCTGAAGGTGAATCTATGTTCTGTACTGGTTATGTTAGTGAGTAGTTGGGTAAGTAGGTTCAAAGTAATGACGGCACATAAAAGTCACAACGCAGCAGAAAACAAAGTTCTCGATCACAGGCTAGACTGAAGTTTCCATTTCTCCTTTACAAGTTTGTTGTCTCCACTGTAAATTCCCAGCTTCTCTTTTTCTCACTGAAGTGCTATCAGCTGCTTCCCTATAGAGCAAAGTATATGTGCAGTTCTTCTAATATGCAGCAAAAGAAGTGTGAAGTGACCATCAACAATAATCTGTAAACAAGAAATTTAAATTGTCAAATGGTTTAATCCTGTTTTCATGTTTTTGTGTTGCACAATTGTGTCATTTGGGTCAGGTTGAAGCACTAAGTCTCTTTATGTTAGTTAACATGTAACTAAATGTAATAACAAACAGAACCATAAAACGTTTAGAGGTGTTATTTGACCTCCATAAAAGACATTCTTTCTGGCTGTTACAAAGACACATGTAGGAAGGTATTTCACAACCCAGAGGGCTGTGCATATTTACCACCAGTCAAAGTCCAACTTGACTTAGCTGATTATAAAGAAACAAGTTTGCAGAGACATGCACATGATATCAGCAGAGACTGATACACTGAAATAGTTTTTAATAACATTATGTACTGTAATCTCATAAAAAACTCACAGATATTTACATTTCTCCTAGTTCATAATTATTATATTTCCACTCCTCCAGCTGGATGAAAAAGAGTCGATTTGCACGCGCTCAGTCCCTCTACTCTCTGGCCAAAGGCCTAGAAGCAAAGAGACGCGACATAGCTGCATCCATCAACATCCAGACCGGTCTCTCAATAGATGAGGCTGAGAAAGAGGTGGAGCTCAGCGTTATGAGGCTCAGTGATTGGGGAGCTTACTGTGACAAAATCCAAGGAGGAACTCTGGTGAGGATTTTTATATTATTTAAAATAAAAGAACAAATGAGGTGATTGTCAAACGCTGGCAGCATTTGCTGACCTGCAAAATGCATTTATCTCATGGTGTGTCCCTCTCCTCAGCCTATGCCACAGTCCGGCTCTGCTCTCTCTGTCCCTGAAGCACTGGGAGTCGTGGGGGTCGTCCTCCCTGATGAGAACCCCCTCCTCTCCATGGTAACACTTCTTGGAGCAGCCGTCGCCACTGGCAATGCCGTTGTCATGGTCCCCAGTCAGAAGTATCCACTACCAGCCTTGTCATTCATCCAGGTGTGTGTGAAGGCGTCTGAAAATGAATCTGTCACAAGAAATGTATTTAGGAGGCAGGATGGTAACAAACACAAAACTAACAAGAACATTTTAGTCCCTTAGCTCAAAGCAGCAACATCAGACATGTCATTACTGAGACTCAAAATACTTGTGTGCAGCTGTCTGTGTATCTGTAAACATTGCTTTTATCTTCTAATCCTCTCTTTCCTCCTCTTCTTCAGGTGCTCCAGGCTTCAGATCTGCCAGCAGGTCTGGTAAATGTCATTTCAGGAAGTAGAGACCAGCTGACGGTGGCGCTTGCTAATCACAGTGTCATCAAAGCCATCTGGTACTGGGGCAGTGCAGAGGTGAGGACTGAACCTAAAGACATGCTGGGGGCACGGCTCCCCCTACTAGAAAAATGAACTCAAAGTAGGATTAATTCAAGTCCTGACTCTCAAATTAACAGTAGCTGCAGTATGACACCTACGAAACGTCATTCCTGCTCTCTGTTTTCCTGCTGTAGGGCTGTCAGTACCTCCAGTACACCTGCACAAGCCCGCTGAAAACCCTGTGCCTGTCCTGCCAAAAAGACGAGGAGAGAAAGGATTGGACTCTGTCTCATCCCTGGCTTCTGGAGGAGTTGTGGAGAAATGCTGTTCAGTGGAAGAGTGTTTGGATTCCTACTGCATGAGAAGACAGAGAGAGGGACGATGAAAGGTGATGGTGGAAGGAAGCGTGACAGCCTGGGGAGTTCAACAGTGACCTGTAGGCTGTAGGTTTAAAAAGAATGATTGAATTAACAATGAATCATAATATCAGTGAAATTAACAGTGAGTGAACAAGTCATTGTAATTAATTTGCTGAACCCCGCCCTCATTGGTTACTGTTTCCAAGTATTAAACGGGAATGTGTTATATGCTAAATATCAACTCCATTAACTCTGACAGTGTCCAGCACTGAGCTCCCTCACAGTGAAGAAATGCTACAGAGTGGATGTGCTCAATAGGATTGAAGCTGTACGTCCTAAAAAATATACGCTACCTCTTAAATTCGGAAGAAAGATTAGGTTACTTCCACTCTACTATAGGTAGAGATAGATAAGATAGATAAGAATTGCCAATCCTAGTTGTGGTTACTGAGCTGTGTTGGGACAATTGGGTTGTGTTAACATCGAGCATTTTCAGATGTCAAAGTTCAATTCACAGATTAAAACAAACTAATTCACACTCCAGAAAAGTTGATGAGATACCTGTGTTGGTGGAGGGTGTGCGGGCTGACAGCACTGTCGGTCAGACCCTGGGCTCATACTGCGTGATGTAATGAAGTACGAAGTCCTGTATAATTGTGTTTTGTTTGAAACATAGCAATATCTAAAAGTTGTTTTTTTTTCTCTCATCAAAAGGATCAAAATAACTCAGACTAGTATCCTGTCAAACAAAAGGAAATCCCTTCTTTGGTTTTAATAGAAAG
>JAUBNQ010000027.1:3153916-3165581 GCA_032353495.1 Ctenopoma kingsleyae | reverse complement strand
GACACCCTAAAGACGAGAGCGGCCATCCAACTTATTATCAGCACACAGTTCAAAAACCAGTATCTGTGATGGTGTTGCTGCCATCCAGACATCTCTTATAGGGAAGACTGTGCCACCTAGCACACAATGCCAAACCACATTCTGCACGTATTACAGCATGACTGTAGTAAAAAGGTCTGGGTGTGGGTCTGGCGTGAAAAGAAATACAGCAAAGGAGAATGTCTGTCTGTTGAACATCTGAAATCCTAATCCATTTTAAAGACTGTTGTTCAGATTAAAACGGTTCAGATTATTCAGGAGAACAGGATTCTGTGTAAAAACCGTCAGTGCATTGTGTTACATAATACAACCTTGACAATGAAGGAGAGCTCTTAACTTCTTAGCTGTTACGTTCATAATGTGAAGTGCAGGAGTGACATTCTTACCCTGGGACTGCTGAGAGGACTGGAGGACAGACCTGTGGACGCTCCGCTTACTGAGCGAGACCTTTTAAAGACAATAACGAACAACATGAGTCACTGAGGTCAAAAGATATTCAGTAGTTCGGAACTTGACTTGGCTGCTGCTGACAGTTTCAATCAGATAAAGAAAATGTCATGATACATTAGTGGTGGTGTGTACCTCTGGCTGTGTGCATTAGTGTCCAGGGCCCTGCGAGGTGGGGTGGGAGACCCTTGTTCTGTGACACTAAGGACTTCCAGACTCTTCCTCTCTGGACGACAGCGGCCATGACGCGTCAGCATGGGGGAGTCCACGCGCTTCCTGGGAGGGTCTTATAAGAGAAAAGAGTGAAAAATGGCAATAGAATGTCAAGAATATTTCTTGTTTGTGAATTTTTCCTTTTTTTTTTTGTATTGTGGGACCTCTACCAACCTAGGTCGTTTCTGGGAGGCAGATCCTCGTCCTCACAGCTGGGGTATCGCTCCTTTCTGTCCAACAGCAGGTAGTAGATCATCTTCTCCTGGTTCTCCCTGCAGAAAAGGGTGATAAAAAGTAAAAAATAAAGGACAATTTCTTCTGCATGTCTAAATAATGAGTAATATATTTTCAAAATCAAGCTGTAGGAACTTACTTGTGACATATTAAATTTATTTTGTTCTTTTAATCGTAGCTTTAGTTAAAGAATTAGTTCAGTTTACATTTTTTGTTTTGACGTGTTACCTAGATAATTAGCACACCAACTAATTAAAGTATTTCTGAACATTAACACGGGTTACCATGACCAAATGTGGCAACTTTGACTATTGTCGTTTCGTCTAAAACAGCTGCCCAGTAAAGGTTGATGAGAGCGTGTGTTTTAGCCCTTTTTCATATGCCCAGAAACGTCTGTATGATATGATGCATTATGGTGTGTTTATGAAATGAATATATGTATTGCTGACAGTGTGACAGAATGATGGAAAGGCAAGACTAGCAGTCACTGAAAAAACAAAACAAAACATAATTGTGGTGGTTTTGTGTTTGATGGTCAACACTGATATTTATATATTGAAAATGCTGATAACACAAGTTGTGTACTATAATGTATACAGTATATACTATGTTGAAAATAACAAATAGACCCATAATTCTACCACATTGCAGAGCCAACAAACTGTAGTTAGTTAGTTAAACACTATGTTGCCTTCAGGAACTTGTGAACTATTCTGTAGAGCTACGGCGGGCTGTAGAGTTGGGTGTTAAGTCTCTGTGGGTTCATCATCATGTGCAATATCTGTCGCATTACATATAGTCATTTAAATACACTGTCAGTAAAAAATATTGGCCTGGCAGCGTTAACATAAGTGCTGCACATTGGTTCGTCTGCTGTGAGAAGTGAGAAGCCACATCAGTTTGGCAGAGAGCGGTGACGCAAGCGACGGACAGAGAGAGATAAAACAAACATTGTTTCGCTGGACGTTCTCGTTCTTGTCATGCGAGGCAGATTAATGATCTAAGTAACTGGCTGGTCACAAAAAGACAAAAAAGACGAGAGAGGGAAGAGGGAAAGAAAGAGAGAAATACAGTGAGCTGCTACACTGCTAGATTCATCAGTGGTACACACATCACTGCCATGTATACAAAGAGGAAATGTTTGATGGGTTATATTTACTCACTCCTCACTTGTAAGGTCCTGTGTGAGTTTGACCCGGTCTCTAAAGCACCCTAAAGAGTACATGCTTTCCAGAACATCAGGGTCCAGCTCTGTTAAGGACAGGATCCTCTTCAGACACACACGGCGAGGAGGCGGCTGCTCTGGGCAAGGCTCATTACGGCCACCCCTTAAAGGAAAGCATCAAAGTGATATGTACTTAGTAAGTAGTAACTTGTTGTGTAAGTGGTATAAAATAAAAGTAAGGAAAATGATTGTGGTACTTACTGGTACCAGGAGTGTTTCTGTATTGCTTCTAGCTGTAATCGAGAAAAACACATATTACTGTACTGATTTTATGACTGATATTACCCTACAAACCTCGTTTGTTACAAACCTTTGTTTTCCCAAATATCCCACTGCTGATTACCTGGATCAGGTATTTTAAGTGAATCAGAAGCTGAATGATACCAATTCACTTTGGGTTCCTCCGGTGCAACATCGTCTGAGATGGTATCGTCTAGCTTCTAATTAACACATTTGATCCTGGTAATCAGCAGCGGTTAGACCCTTGAGGATCAAGGTGGGCAAACCCTGCTATACTGACATTCATCAACAAACATTTACACACAGGCTGCAAATTCTTGTTTCTACTTTTCATGACCTCATTAAAGGTTGTCCTGCAGCAGTTTTTACACCACCTCGTACATTATATATTCGGTAGAAGTCCCCTCTCTGCATTAGGACTGCATACAGCGCTGCTCATTGGATCAGTGCTGCACAGTATCTCTTGGGGCTGAAGTAATGGAGCAGCTGCAGTTCTGCAAGCATGTAAAAAAGTCGAAAGTGGGCTTGCTGTGAACACTGTAATTGAACATCTGCAGAGAGGAAACTAGCATGCATCTGTGCGTATTGAGTGCTTCGCATTTATTAAATCACTTATGAAAAGTGTTCAATACTGCGCAGAGGAGACACGATTCATGTTCCCTAAATGATAGGAATGAGGAAAAAATAGATGATGTGTGGGTTCATCTCCTAATGTTCAGCTTGATAACTACAAACACACTTGTTTAAAATCTCTTTGCATGGTGGTTTCCATGGAGGCAACTAACAGAAAGACAGTCTGACCTGGTTTCAGGCTCCATTAATCAACAGCTCATCAGACAAACCCACAGCTTTGATTAAATCAGCTCTGTTGTAGCCGAATGACTAACTGACCAGACTCTGTATTCCCCCTTGTCTGTCTTTATTTTACAGTCCCACGTAAATCACATTATCACAGCTGTCTCCTTCTTTCTGCCTCAGAACTATGAATTCATTTCCAACCCACATGCCGGATTTATCCCTGCTTCCCTTTGTAACCAGACTGCCGTGGAATTTCTTCTGGCAGTCCATTCACTCTGTCATTCATTTATCCGTTCACTCACGCTCTGGCCTCTCTAATTCCCGCTCTCGGAATTGCCTTCTTCTTCAAGCCTTGCTCTCAGGGTGATAAAGACAAGCACAGGAAGGAAAGAGTCCTTTTCAGCTAAATACTAGCTTCCTACCCTTGGTGCTTTCATCCTTCTACCCAGCCACCGATGAAGCCACTTGATCCATCCACGCTGTACATAAATGCATCTTTCTTCCTCTCTAGATTGTCGTTTCCATAAGCCTCTTATCTTAATAAACTAACTTGCACCGCTCCTGCCTTTAAATTTTACCTTCTGCCTGTTCTTTGGTACTGTTTAGGTTTCGTCACTTTGTCCTCCCTCTATAAGGTCACGTGTCAGAGTTCATTTCTGTCACATCTTGAAGCAAACCCTGGAGCTGCGTCTTTTCTTTCCTCTCTCTCTCTTAAATGCCTACTTCATACTTCAGGTGCTAGAAAAGCTGATGTGGTGCAATGAGAACAAGAACTGACTATTTGCTAAGCCTTTGCCCCAGCTTGTGCCTCTCATCTATTACATACGTCTTAACTCTTATTTCCTGAAGCCATCTTTGTTTTTGTGGAGAAGAAACTGTTATCCCACAGAGTCATACTTTTTCTGGACCTGGGGGGTCCATCTACCTAGAAGTCAATGAGGATTCAGGAACTACCTTCACAATTTGTTGCTTGTACTGCTTCACTGAGCCACGACTTACTGCTGCTACACCTGACATGGTTTAAAAAACAATGTTCCAAGCTGAGCATAAATCAGACTTCTCATTTCTAAATGGCGACCAGTCATACTGTCTGCTGTACTGACAAATGTTGTTACCAACCGCTAGATAATTCATACGTAGATCCACTAGAGAAAATAGACATAGAGACATAGAGGAAATACAGGATTTCTGGGATGCTGTATGTTTGTCAGGGAGGTGTTATTACCTGTACGCCAGGGAGAAGTGGGATGTCATCAAAACCTACTTTTTAAAGTTACAATAAATGACTTGAGCTGGTGCTAAAATGAGTCTTTAAAATTGATCCACTCTGCTCCCTACAGCCCTTCAGGTAAGAATGACGCTAAATTTACTAATCAATAGGAAGCAGAAGTTGAAATTCTCTCCACAATACAGTACGTTTTGGAATATACTGCAACTAAAAATACATTCCATACTGTAGCTTTAAGTTCAATGTTTGCTTTTTAACTCCCCTCCCATCCCCACGATCTTCCCCTCCTCACCGTAAGTCTCTTTTCAGCATTGACTTCTATCATTCCTTTAAGCAAAGCCTGGCACTCTGGAGGTATAAAATGGGGCATATGGAACACCCCGCTCTTCACTTTCTCTAGAAGCTGCCGCAGGTTGTCATGGTCAAAGGGCAAGGCACCCTGAGGGTGGACAAAAGATGGAGAGACACAGGAAGAAGATAACAAGAGAGGCAAATGAGAGACATAGACAGAATAAGATTTAATAGATATGCAGAAATGAAAAAATATATGCATTCAAAAAAACATTACAATTAACATATAGTAGGTAAAATTGCAAATCAGCTCTTAATGTGTTTGTGTCTTTCTCTTCCCTGCTTTGTGCTGGTGCATTGTCAAGTTCTTACCACAAGAAGAGCAAAGAGAATGACTCCACAACTCCAAACGTCTGCCCTGCGACCATCGTACTTCTCCCCCTGAGACACAAGTGCAAGTGCAGGGCAGCATTAGGTATGCAAACACACACATACGCACATGCACGGTGATACCGTGTCTACGCACAAGTGTAGCACAAACAGAACAGCAGCAGCAGGTCTGGTGCTCTGTGTCTGCACAAGAGGCATTCAAGCACAGTACTGACTGTAGGTCACCTGCATTTTTGGAAGCAATCAGAGCCCAATACCCACTCGCCTGTGGATGAAAGTATACTTGAAATGTGAGAGGGAAGTAACTTACCCGTATGACCTCTGGACAAGCATAATGTGGAGATCTATAACAAAAAAAGAGGGAACTTATTAAACAGATATCAGACACCACTGATACAGACACAGGTAGAGCAGGGTTCATGTGCTTTGAGAGTGATGACTTATGAAAAATCACTTCATCACTTGTGCAAAAACTGAGAACACCTGCTCTTTTAACCACAGAGTAGTAAACTGAATCGCTAAAAGCAGGTGAACGCTAAAATCCCTCATGAATCCACGTTCCTGTTGAAGGCAGGTGGTTTAAAGTTATTTAAGCTTCTAATGAACAAAACCATCAGCTGCATCAAAAGAAGCACATCAGGGCACGGAATCAGCACTCCTAATGACACCTACACTGTGCCACAGTAAATACATGAAGCTCCAACCTCAGTACTCACCCACAACTGGTTTCCAGCAGGCTGTCCCCGACTTGTAATGAGGCCATGCCAAAGTCTGCTATCCTGATGTTATTCTTTTCATCCAGGAGAAGATTCTCCGGCTTCAGGTCCCGGTGACTGCGCACACACACGCGCGCACACACACACACACAAGCAACTATTTTATCATCCAACACTGAAACATGAGACGTGAGTTATGCATCAGATTAGCTGTTCTATTGCATAACATTACTTTCCACCCACTGGTGGAAAGTAATTATGTACATACAAGCTACTCAAATGCTGTACAATTATAAAGTATTTGTATTTGAATTTAACTTGAATATTTCCAGTTTACACCGTCTATACTACTGCACCTGTAGTGGAAACTACAACAACAAACAATGTAGTGAAGTTTTTCTCCACTAGATTTGTTTTCTAGCTATAGTCGCATTACCTTTCTATGTAAGATTTTACATAAGACAAATATGATTAACCTATTAAATGTTATGCACACTAAAGTTTAAAGCAGTGGTCTGCTACCTATTTGGCGTGTGACCGTCTGAAATAAAGCAGTATGCAGCTGGGACCCTTTGTCACATTGCAGATGTCTATTAATCAACACTGAATCATAGCATTTTACATTGTTGATTAAGGCAAAAGACTTTAACACTTCTTAACTGTACCGGTGTGACCAGCTGAACATGGTAACAGAGTGTCTAAGAATGTGTAGAACAAAGCTTTTCTCACACACCATATGGAGTGACTGTGGCAGAAGTCAAGGGCCGAGATGATCTGTCTGAAGAACTTCCTGGCTTCTTTGGGGGTCAGTCTGCCCTTCTTCACCAGGTAGTCGAATAACTCTCCACCGGATACATGTTCCAACACCAGGTACCTGGGAGACAGAAGGGCAGGGGGTGAGAAAGACGGAAACTGGGAAAAAGGGAAGGATCCTTGGTAACAAAAAAACAAAAACACGTTCTTGTACTGGAAGTCATTCATCTTCTAAATATGCAAACTCATACACAACCAAGCATACATTCACAGTCTTGCATCTCTTCAGTGTTATATGGTTATTTACCTCAGTTTTGTCTTGCACAACCATGTCTCCCTTTCAAATTCAAGGTTGTTTCTGCTCTGGCAGAGATCCAGAGGCAGACAGAGAAGTTTTTTTTTTTTTTTTTTTTTTTTTGGTAAGAGTCAGCGGAAAGGAGAAAGATAAAGAGATACTCACAGGTATTTGTTATTCTCATAGACATCATGCAGCTTCAGAACGTGAGGGTGCTCTATTAGTTTAAGAATAGCTATTTCTCTCTCCACCTGGATAGACAGAGGGAGGGAGAGATGTGCAGAAAGGTTATGAGAGAGGAGGAGGGAGGTTAGAAATGATGGAGATGGAAATGTCAGAAGGAAGAGGAGGGTAAATATGATGTAAGATAGAGAGACAGAGCGGGGGGAGAAGCAAGTAAAAAGACAGATTGTTAAAATGTGTAGCAGAGAGAGACACGGTTAAATGTTTAAAGAATAAATTCTTTATTACTTTGAGACATAAGGATGTTGTATAAAGGACGATGGAAGAAAAAATAGAAAGCGCAAACTATGATTGAATTGTTAGTTTTCCCTATGAACACTAAAGCAGCCCTTTTAGCCTTTAGCATCATTAAAATTAAAGCTGCAACATTCAACATTTTATATAAACAGTGAACCAAAGCTTTGCATTTTGTGCTCAGACACACCGCAGCAAATGAACAAGTGTTTGCTAACACCAAGCTACGTTGCTAGCTTGTTGTGCTACCGCTAGTGGGACGAAATGACAGAAAGGTATAAATATATGTGACTAAGCTAAGCTAGCAAGCATTGCACCACTTGGCCATCATGTGTGTCATAAGGGTCGTATGTCAAAGTGTGAACAGCTGTTAAGCTGCTTGGGAAAGGATGGCAAGACCGCATTGTAAGTGGCTAATAAATGATGTCATAGACCCCCTCCCTCCATTAAGTGAGGGGTAGATGGGCTGTTTCCACTTTGACATAAATGGCCTCCTTTACTAGTGTTTCAAACCATCTGTCGTCTCTAGTCAGGATGTGTACATTGATGTCTCTGTGCACCATAATCGGCACCTTTAGGATAGCAATGACCTTGAAGACTGAAACTCCACAACCAGGAGTCAAACCAACAACTCTGCAGCTTGTAGATAACTGGTCAACCAGCTGAGCCAAAGTCGCCCCTACAAAATACTGCACTATTTAAATAAAGGATATGTTTAATTATAGGATATGTTCATTTCCCAAGTATAGCCTAATACTACATTATTCAAATGCCCAAATACTATAAAGAGTTTTCAGTTGCCACAATCATTCCTGACCGTGACATGAAGCAATGTAAAGAACGTCGACAGTCCTTGTTTGGTGCAAAAATAAAAGGCTTTAACTGTCTTTATCAGTCAAATGAAGTTGGTATTGTGCAAAGTTAAAGTCTTTCAAGCATTCAATTACATATTTGTGTTGTCTTATTGGACAGCTGGCTAAACTTCAGGATAACCCAATAACTCTTAAATCTAAACACGGGCATGTTGGTGTTGCATTTTCTGTGACTGTATCAGGTTGTAGTCACAAAGCACCTATAAATGATAATAATAATAATAATAATAATAATAATAATAATAATAATAGATACTTTATTGATCCCCTTGGAGAAACTGTTGTATATATACATGTAATATATATAAATAACTATGTCACATTTGAGTGTCAACATGAAAAAGCTTCAGCGCCTTGTGTTAAATGTGGCTTTTTTCTGACCTTCCCAATGACAACCTGCAGACAGCAGCCTGGCAAAGCGGATACTGATTGTCAGCACGTAGAACAGGCAGTAGGGCAACTTTCTGGTCCAGTGCAAACGAGCACTACTGTATAAACCAGAGGACTGGGGATGAAGCTGATGAAGGTTCATCACACCAAAGAATGAAGTCAAAGGCACACATAGATGCCTTTTTTCACAGTTTGAGCTGCCCGTACCCGTACCGTACCAAATGCTTGTTCATTTCTGAGTTTCTGATCTGCACGTTGCTCCATGTAATCATCCACATTAGAAATGCCAACATGAAAAAGCCATTTAAATTTCATTTCAGTACAGTGTGTTACAGCTGCACTAGCTTTCATCAGGGGGCTTAATTTCAAATCCTCTCTATTGTTCAGTATACAGAAGCAGTGCCCACACAGTCCATTTCTATTGCTATTTCTGCAGACTGGAGAGTGTAAGCTTACATGATTTGAGCTTTATAACTACCATAATTACTGTTGGTGACTACGGGTACAATAGATACAGCACAGACAGACAGACAGAAAGATGGATGCGCTCTTAAGTGCTGTACCTTCATTAGAACTGATTCGGAGAGTTTCTCTCTGTTGACAATCTTTATGGCCACCTTCTGCCCCGTTATACAGTGGACACCGAGCTTCACCAGTCCTGAGAGGTAGACAGCGAGAGGAAGAAGATGTTTGAATATCAAAAATCATCATGCAGCGTGAAAACTGGGAGGAAGGGATGTCATAAATAATTCAGAAAGCTTTGCTGACATTGTCACAAGCACTGACCAAAGCCTTTTTGTGTTTTCTTCCCCCGCCTAAAACACTAGGCCTACATCCTGTAATGAATTTTAGAACAGTCTCTAAGAAGGCTGTGGAACAATTAAACCAAGACAGGAGGACTTACACCATCACTAAGGATTCAACCATGAGCTCAGAATATCACAGGAATGTTAAAGTGATTCTGAACTGAGGCGCACCACCCTGGAGTCAGCTGATGCATCTGGCACACGTCCTATTTGCCTTGCTGCAAGACTCGAGATAATCTAGGAGGTTCCTACCTGTCTGTCCCTTCCCAAGGGTCTTCTCCAGTCGGTAAGGGCCCACATACTGACTGGACGGGCCCACCGTCAGCTCCTTGCTGCTCATCCTTCCTCGAGGTGAATTTCTATGTCTGATTTAAGGCAGATCAGCGCTCAGTCCCGCTCCGTGCGTAATGCTCTAACGCACATCACAGACAGGCTAAACGGCGGTGGAGCACAGAGGAGGCGCGGAGGACTGGTCGTGATCTAAAGCCGGGCCCTGCAGGCTACTCCCATCTAATTGTTTGTCATGCGTTCAACTCCGTACTAGGAGTGTAAACCGGCCCAGTTTCCACTATATAAGGCCTACAGTAAATGACTTTCCAGTCCAGTTTGTGTCTTTTTTTAACTACAGCAGCATCATTCAGAGGGAAGGTAGAAAAGATCAGAAAGAGGATGGTGTGTAAGGTCTGACTGGGGCTAGGGACATAATCCCATCCCCTGCTGTAAATAACAGTAGTTTAAAGCTGATTGATAGCTGAAATATAGCTTATGCAGCTGGCCAAAAGTGGAGCAGTTAAGATAAACCTCATTCAGACAGGAAGGCTACATTTGCCACAGATTGATTTCTGTAAGAGCAGAGTCTCAAATATCCCAAGTCAGAATGCCCTGATTGAATCCATTCTCTGATCGATACCAGGGACCCCCTCCTCGCTGCTGCTACCGTCCAAAAATGTTTTCATAACCATCCCAGGCTCATACATTCCTCTTTTCTTCTCGTAGGCCTCGTTTGGTCAGGATGTGTACTTCATCTGCAGACGCGGCGATGTCCGGATAATCATCTATTATCACAACAGCATCAGCAAGAAGAATGGGTTTTCCAATATCCGGTGCACACTTTGGCTCACCCCCTCCCCAGCCCTGCATCAGGAAATCGAGGAAGAAGGGGAAGAGCATCAACAAAAAAAAAAAAAAAGAAAAAGAAAAAGGAAAAAGGCAAACAGCTGCGGGCAGACCGCGTCAGACCGGCGAAATGTCGCCTCGGCCGGGACAGCTGCTGCGGGGAGAGGTGCGCTCAGTGTGCGGGGAGAGTCAGCGCTCGGCCCCCTGGTTAATCCAGTTTCTAGAAACAACAAGCATCCTCAGATGGCCTGGTGGTAGCCGACTCCCTCTTCCTCCCTGGCTCTCTTTCTCTCTCCCTGACCGGCTACGCTCATATCACCGCATCTCCTCCCTCCCGGAGCTGTAGGTCGTTAGCTCCCGCACAAATAATCAAACATTGTTCTTTTACTTTTTATCCGTCTTGGAAACAGAAAAGAATCTTTGAGGTTGTAGGAAGTTGGCTTCATCCACAGGAGTGTCCTCCACTCCGTACTATCCCCGTCTCTCTTTCTCTCATTCCCCACCTCTCACACTCCTCCTCCTCCTTCTCTGTGGCTTCCTTCTCCTCATCGCTCAGCATCAGCATCCGGGTTCCGCTCCCTCATCCCCTCCCCTCTCTCTCCCCTCTCTCTCCCTTGTGTGTCTCTCTCGCCCCCACCCATTTTTTTTTTGTACTACAGCAAAGTTGCACATTATGTGATTGGCTGCAACACAGGACACCACCAAGGAGTGTTTGTGCTGTACTGTAATTTAACTATAATCATTTTATATTTATATCTTTTATATTTATATTTATATTTACCTTTTAATCACTAATGAGGGAGTTTTCAGACCCAGTCACTGTTAACATGCTTTACTGAGTTGTAGGCTTCAGTTTGTTCTGCGCCCCTTTTACAGCCTCAACTCTTCTCAGGTAGGTTCAAGCTTCTCACACCTGGATTTACTGTCCTTCCTGAAAGAATGAAGGGGAAGTGTCTGTGCAGGGCCGTTTCTAGCTTTGTGGGGCAATGCATCACAACAAAGCTGAAATTAAAAACAACAAAGAAAAAAATCTAACTGAACCAAACAATAGACTATAGAAAATCATAAAGGTAAAAAAATTCCCTCTCTATGACCATGCAGGTGCAGAAACTTACAAACTTTAGAATGGCTCCTG
>JAUBNQ010000027.1:3014290-3025497 GCA_032353495.1 Ctenopoma kingsleyae | reverse complement strand
GTCTTTCACAGGCAGCAAAGGCTACAAACTGTTCCAGTCATTTTCCCAGTGAGACTTTACAGCAGGACTATACTGACTATGGTCATGAATAGAAAAATATTATTTTGAAGTAACAGTACTCTACCTGAAAAAATACTGTTTTGAAAGTTGTCTGTGTTTCTGTTTATGCATTAACATTTATTGATCTTACTGACACGTACAGTATGTCCTCATGCAATGTACAAATGACACACGATTAAGCTACAGGACAAGGCACACACAGGAAAGTTAAGATTAATATTTCCAGCCTCCCAGAAATGGAGGGATTAGTCGTTGACATTTGTAGCTCATACTGAATGGGAAGGTTCATAAATCGGAGGGAGAGATTTCAGTGTGGTGGGTGCCTGATCTTTAGTGAGCATGAGTGATTTTAGAGGAAGGTGAGAAGCATATCGCAGAGGTTTTACTGTGCGGTGTACGTAAGAATGATACTGTAGTCAGCAGAGGTGGGTAGTAACGAGTTACATTTACTCAGTTACATGTACTTAAGTAACTTTTTGAAAAAATTTACTTCTAGAGTAGTTTTATTGCACCATACTTTTTACTTTTACTTGAGTAGTTTTGTGAAGAAGAAATGCTTCTTACTCTACATTTGACAACACTTGACTCGTTACATTTTTTTTACCATTTATTCTTTCACCAATCAGACGCAGCAACAATGATCACATGACTCCGGTAATAAAGTCGCTAAAGCTGCGCGGCCTTCATCCATTAGATTACCCGTTAGATCACTATGGATTCAGAAATATGTGTGATTTACCATCACACCCTGATCAAGGTCTAAAGTGTATAAAAGTCTGACGGTTAGACGTTGCCCAATGAGCAGGAGACTTCTTTTTTATTCTTACTTGAGTAATTATTTTGATGACTGCTTTTTACTTCTACTTGAGTAATATTATTTTGAAGTAACAGTACTCTCACTTGAGTACAATTTCTGGCTACTCTACCCACCTCTGGTAGTCACCGTAATTGACACATGACCAGTAACTCAAATCTCCTATGTAGTGTGAAGTTAGTGACAGATGCACTGACAGTACGAACTGTAAAGGTTCATCAAACAGATTTCTTGCATCCCCCTATTCATTTTGAGATATCAGTGTAGAACTGAGCTGTGCATCATCAATATAAAGTGGTAAGAAAAAACAAGTAAGTGGATAATCAAATAATTATCTTAAAATGTCTTAAATGTCTTATTTATAACCAGCTGGAATTAAAACAAATCCACCGCTTCCAAAACTGCAGCCTCCACAGCAATTTATGGTTATGAGTCTGATCACCTGCCAAAATATAGATGCAGTGCCTTTAGTTGCTGAATTGTTGGGCCTCCTCTTTAGGAGAATATTTATGGATCGAAACAAAAACTGTTTCATGGGCATAATTCCAGATAAGAGCCCAGTCTAGTAACCAGTCACTGTTTTCCCTGAGCTCCTCCAAATTTCTGCCAAATTAATTCATAATCTCTATAGATTTCCTGCCAAAAGTACAAACACGCAAATCATAACCTTCCTGTTTCTGGTGGTGGACTTCAGGAAATCTGGGGGTCCTGTCACTCCTCTCTCTATACGGGGGGAGGAGGTAGAGGTTGTGTCTGACTTGAGTATAAGTACATGGGCGTGTACTTAGACAATGAACTAGACTATTGTACAAAAATATTTTTGTACTATTTTTGTTCTGTATACTGAGTATTTAGTATTTGTGTTGGTGTTAATCTTTTCTAGTTATTGTTCTTTCTTCCTTTTTCTTTTTATCTGTTTGAACTAAGAGCTGCTGTAACATGCCAAAATAATTTCCCTCTGGGTTTAATAAAGTTTTTTGAATTGAATTGAATTGAATTAACCATTTACTATTATATACACAGTGTATTAATAGCTAAGACTTGAGAAGGCAGTAGATACAGAAATGAACTGGAAAAATAAAAACAGAGACAAACCGACAGAAAACACTGCAGTGCTGGCATGGTGCCAACATCACCTGCAGCCCTGTAGCCTGGCCTGAATGAATGAAAATGTGTCAGAAAGCCTTAAAGAGGTCTTTCACTCTTTATAACGACAGTGTCTGTATAATGTAATGTATTTATTCATATCTATGATACATGATTCACAAAGACATTTTGTGGTAATACAGATAATGTTGTGTTCAGCAGCAGAGTAGCACAAACAATCAAAGGATGATAAAGAGGGCAGCACAGAGCAAATGCTTTGTGAAATACTTGGAATACAAATATAGGATTTCCATATTTATCTGCAAAATACATCACATCTGGGTTACCCTAGAAAGCATCTGGGTAACCTAGAAAACGCTAAATATCAGGTTTCCAAACATGGTTTATTTAAAACCCAAAGCAATAACATTTAAATGCTTGTGCAGTGTCCATGATCTAGTTAGTAGAATCTCACTCTGTTTGTTCAGAAGAGTTTCTGAAAGCCACTGCATTAACAATATTTAGAGGGAGGGGGGACCACCACTCTCTGAAGGGCTGCCCTGCCTGCCTCTGTGCAGTTTCCATACCATGCCAGGATGGAGTAGGTCAGTACGCTCTCAACTGAGCAGTGATAAAAAGTCTTCAGCAAAGTTGCAGAGATGTGATTCTTCTTCCATGTCCTGAGGAAATGCAGTCTTTTCTGGGCCCTCTTCACTGCAGCCCTGGTGTTCATACTCCATTTTAAGTCACTGCTGATGTGGGTCCCTAGGAACTTGACACTGGTTACCTGCTCCACCTCTTGATCTGCTATCCTGAGTGGCAGGTGTGCATTCTGTTTCAGCCTGAAGTCCAGAGTGAGTTCCTTTGTTTTTTTGATGTTTAGCGACAGGTTGGCACTCCCATCGTCGTTTGAGATGAGACCCACGACCGTTGTGTCGTCTGCGAACTTGATGATTGAGTTTGTGGGGTGGATGGGTGTGCAGTCATCCTTGTCGAGGGAGTATAGAACAGGACTGAGCACACACCCTTGTGGTGCCCCTGTGCTTAGTTAGATGATTACAAGCCAGCGTATAATATAGGCAGGCATTTACAAATAGTACTCATGCCTGTCATTTGCTCTGCCAATGGTAAGAACCAATGGATCCAAGCAGTTGTGTTTACTGTGGTTTGGTTTGTCATGTTAACATTCGCTAAATGGTAATAAAGACAAAGTACAGCTGAGACTTATCTAAAGTACTGGACCAGATGATGATGCTAGAGTGGTGCTAGTCAGGGAGATCACAATCACAATTCATCAAGAGGTGAACTTACATTTCGTAGCAATAATCCTAAAAGGTGAGGTGAGAGATTATATAGTACATACATCAACATCATGGTGGTGCCAGATGAAAAGTGAGCACTGAAATCATCACAATTTGTCGTCTATGGGAGTAGCGGCCAACCCTGGTCCCTGAGGGCCACTGTCCTACTTGTATTTCAACTATTCCTGCCATATGCATTGCTAATTTCCTAAATCAAGTATGTCTCTTGTAATGTCAACCTTGGACCGTTAGGATCATAATGTGCTATACTACCTCTATCTACCTCACTGGGTGACATCTGTATTCAGAGTACCTGCTGCCTGAATCAAAATGGCAAGCTCCTAATGGAACAAATCCATTTTGTTCTGGGCTTTAGAGACTAAGCATTGTGTGGGAGCTACAGCGCAATGGGAGTTGATTAATGGATGCTAACTCATTAGCATTTCCATTCAGTCAGCAAGACACCAGCTTGACATTGCAGCTCAGTCACTGGGATGCAATGGTGTCTCCCTAGGTTCTAGCTAGTTCTCCAGTCTGCAGTACGTGGCTCAAAGCAGTGATGCACATACCCTATACAGCAAATTATCCAGTCAGAGAGCCATAAAGAGTTAATGCACTAGTGGGCAGAAATAATACTACTGTATGTGTCATATTCCACATGAAGAGGAATATAGCAGCTCGTTTTGAGAGTCTAACAGGTGTATTTCCATACATACCTTGAAAAATATTACGACCTTGTGGGCGCCAGCGTAGGCAAGCAGAGAGGAAGGACAGAAGACAGTATTTGAGACAGAGAGGGGTTCAGAGCAGCAAGTTGCTGAGGCTGAGGTGCAAAGCTGTGATGGCTGCAGACAGGTGCATTCACATGCATGAATTCACACAGGCATGCCATACATATACTGCAAAGAGATTCCCTGGGAAAGGTGATAAAAGCATGCAGACCAGAGTTGGGGGTTTTCTTTGACTGGATTCAAAACCAAAGCCTTTAATTACTGACAAATTTAAAGTGTTTCTAGGTCCAAATTACACCCCAAATCTGGTAGTAGAGTGATGACATATGCAGAGTGCCCTGCACATCCCCATCATTAGAGGCAAAATGCCAAATGAATGGGTTAATGTCTTTTTCTGGTTAATGGATGAGAAAGGAAATGAAATCATATACTGGGAATTTTTATTGTGCCCTTTGGTGATGTAATAACATATTTCAAGCAATAATTCATTCAGTTGTTTAGACATTAGTTTTAAAATCCCAAATCAATTAGAATTTAATTCCCTTATAATTTAGGGAAAGTAGTGATTCCCACCAGTACTGTGGTGTTACTGCAGTGTGTGTTGTATTGTTATGGCTGTAAAGACTGGATCAGTTAGTACTGGCTGACATGCTAAAACAGACAAGGCAGTCAAAGGTAGTGAAGCAATGTCAGAAGAAAAACATGTTGTTGACAAGTAATCACGTCAATATTCTTTGTCTTGCATTAATTCCCCATATGCCTTCCTCCTGCCGTTTCTGAGGGGAGTTGTGTTGCCTAAAGAAAGCTAACTGTGACAGCCTTTGAAACTCACAAGGAACAGTAGAGAGAGACACAGCAAGGTGTAACTTCAATAAATGTTTCCTTAGAGGAGCAGAAACGGACGGAAACCACGTTTTAATTTCATTTCACTGCAACTATTTGTGTATTGTGAATGCTTGAAAGAATAGAATTGCTAATGTCATTGACTGAACAAAATAGGTTATGAATTAAATACACTCTTGCTGTATGGCTGAGAGTTAGATGAGAACATTGATATCACTGTAATGCCTGTACAATAGAGCTTGAGCTTGCAGCTTACAACACAGTGACTGGAAACAGAGTCTGGTTTAGTCCCCAACTCAGTGGAGTCTTTATTGGTTGCCTGGTAACTGGTCTTGGCTGAGACATTTTCCAATATATTACTGAATTTTAATTTGTGCCCCACTGGTTTCCAGAGGTGCTAGTAGGTGGATTATTGCCTCCTAGGGGTAAAAAAAAAACTTTACAACTTTAATGAGTTAAACCCTAATTACAAATAAACAGTGTACTGTGTCCAGTTCCCAGCAGCGCAGGAACCTATAAAAGGTAATTGTACATTGAAGGTTTTATTGCAATGCAGTATGTGGTAGTACATCTATATAAAACAAAAACAAGTATACAAATCAGAACAACATGCAATTTATCATGTGCTACTAGGATGCACTCACTTCTCTGTAATAATCAAGACTACAAAATTGTTCATTTTTCAAACTACACTTTCAGCACAGCTGCTTTAGAATTGCCAGTTCTTTGCCTGTGCCAACCAGTCAAGCTGCAGTTCACCACAACATCTTTCCACACTGATGTTTTAACCAGGTCATCAGTGAGTCCCTCCAAGCCTTCCTGAGATATTGCAGTGATAAGAACGGGGCAGACATGAGGTCGCAGTCATCTCGACATTTGACCATGAAAATCTGATTAGTTCATCTGTGAGTCCATGTGGACATTTGTGCCAATTTTGAAGAAATTTCCCCAGTGTTCCTGAGATCTCAAGATGGGAGTGACGGATGGATGAAACCAGCCATGGCCCATTGTGAGGTTCCTAACACAATGTTGGGAAACACTTTTCTTGTGTTCTAGTGTTTGTCCTTCTTTCTCTCTGTCCATCCAACAGTTTTTTTCTGGCTTTCTCCTGGTTTCAATCCATTCCTCCATAAAAATGTTTACAATAGCTATTTGAGAATTTGTGCTGTGTCTGCAGCTCTGCTGCAGAGATGATAAAAGACTTTGCCAGTCTCTGTTTTGTTTCAACTGCTGATATCTGAGAACTTTTTATTTTTATTTCTCTCAAAGCTATTATTGTGTAGGGATCTCTCTATACTTATTGTAGAATAAAGTATTGTGCACTTAAAAAAGCTCAGGGTTTCCACAGTCTTCTTGATGACCCTTGAGCCTGTTACAAATCTCTTCTTCTTATTAAGAACGTAGCTGTGTGCTGCATGTAACGCAGAAGAAGCTAGGGAGTGGCTGGATAACGGAGCAGTCACTCCCTGCATCTTCCCTCATTTGCACTAAATATTCCTGTTATTCAAAGCATCACCTTAAATTATTCATGCTGCTGTGTCTCTGTGGGTGTATCCAGTTAGATGTCTGCACCTACAAACTCTGGGTAATGAAGCTTCTGCATCAGAGCTGGGGGTTTAAGATAGACACAGCGGATATATAGGTAGAGTAATATATATTTACTATAATATTTGTATCTATGTCAGTTTATCACACTGTCAGACTGTGGGAGACCATGTTGTTTGCCCCATATGATACAAATAGACATTCAAGTTATTCAGTATGAGAAAACAACTACAAATATATAGAATATACCTGTTTTAATAGCTTTAATAAATGCCTCTGAACCTCTGGACTCCCCTCTTGTGATCATCAAACAAGTTTGTTGTATTCACAGTTTGAATTTAAGAACCCTGTAGTCTGACTTTTCCATCCAAAGCACTGAAAAGAGCCAAGTACAGAAGTTAACTGTAAAAGTTTTATGTGCATTTTCAAGCCTTAAGTCGGGGATTTATGCCCTGTTATTTATCAGTGCATGTTTGATATTGATCATAGAAAGAATCTGCTTCAGAGCCTTTAATTGCTTCCTGCTTGGTGCCACCAGTCCTTTCTGAACACATTCTGAAATGAATAAGCTTCAGATAAGCTGGCCAACTCACTTCCCTGTTTAAACAATCCACACTAAGTAGTTTCTTGGCAGTCCTCTATTATTGTATGCTGGTATTAAATCAAGGTTTCAGGACACATGCTGTGAATTTTTTTTAGCAGTCGTGATGTTGTTCATTTCTCAGATTTAATTGTATAACTGTGTATTATTTTACTTTACTTGGCAGACGCTTTTATGTGTGTTTACGCGTGTATCTGTTACTCAGGAACAATTCAATAATCTAAAAATTGTATTAATAGATAATTTGCTATTTTTAGGCCATGACAAAAACATGGAAAATGAAAAGGGAAACAGACTGGGCTTATAAAACACAATTGTTGAGTCAAAAATATATCGTAGTAGAAAAACTGTGGTTTATTTTTCCAAGATCGCTATCCCGTGACATGATACATTTTCAAGAAGAAGATTTGACAGGTTTAATTAAGCATGCTCATTCATTTCTGTCTGTTCTCGTAGAACCTTATACACCTGAAACTGATAATTTTTACAGTGGTCTCTTAATTTTTTTTTCCAGAGCTGTATTCCATACACTGCCCTCTTCCTCTGGAGCAACCTACCTGTTGGTATCAGACTTTCGGACTCGATTGAGACATCTTTAGTAATGAAGAAACATGTCACACAGCTTAACAGTGAGACTCCCTGGTGTCTGTTTGTACGACAAATGGACGTTTGTGGCTAAGTCAGGTTCTGGATTAACAGACTTTAAGGTTAGGAGATGCAATTCATTGTTGGTTTAAGTCTCTTCAGGGCATTTGTTGACAGTAACAAAAATATAGAAACTGCGCCAAGCAGCATCTACTGCATGTCTGTCCATTTGTCCCCTCAAATGAATTTTTAGGGAGTTTTTTTCTCATCTGATTTGGGGTTTTAATGTACAGACTGTAGAGCTCCTTCTAGTACATTCTGACTTATATGTGTGTGTTGTGCTGGCTTCCCCACAGCAGAGAGTGTAGGTCTCTAAATATAGCTATAGCTCAGAGATCACAGAGGAAGGCCCTGCATCGAGACAGATTAACCATTACTCTTTCCCTTACACCAAATGCCGCGCACACATTCATACACACACTTTAAACACACAGGTACAAGATACATAGAAACACAGCCTGTATGTACTAGTACAGAAAAAACAGACATATCAGGTTTTCATATAAATTGATTGTGTCCATACATATAAAGGAAGTGGCTACTGTTACATGCTGTGTTTCTGCTTGTATAAAAGATGCCAATAAAAATTTGATTGGCTCAAAGCCTGTCAAAAACATTCATTTAGTCAACTGTGTCACAATGAGTCATAGTCAACTGAGGTGTGAGAAAGCATTTTGGGTTTTAGCATCAAGTATGGAGGACCACAGATGTCATGTAAAAGTATATAGAGCACCCTATCAATTGATATCTAACAGGACCATAAAAAGCTGGGCCTGGTATTAATAACCATAATTTAAAATGTTATCTATTGTATGTTTTAAACATATTAATACAGACATATACTATATCTATTTCTAGATGTTACACTAATTAATATTAAATTGGTAAATTACAATACTTTTACTTTTAAATTTAAAATCAAATGGTCAATCATAAAATCATCATTAAATGCCAGCAGAGGGAACATTCAGTTTTCAAGATGCGTTTCCTTTTCCCTTAGATTTATTATTATAAGAAATACTAACGACTTGTGTGAATAGCTCATGGTTTGTGTCCTGTAGGTACAATAAGTAATGTCTCCATGGTTTGTAGTTTTTCTCAGTGATGGTGAAGTTAGCTTCCTTATGTTAGCTCCTCAAAAACATCCAGAGATCATCTCAGTACATAATATAAAGTACACCACGCATGAGTTCAAATATTATACATTTCTCAAAGCCCACATGCAACTTGCGAAATACTGAATATGAGACCTGCTAAACTACAGGATGCTATACTGAGCTGGCTGGAACTCATTGAAATTATGCTATTACAAGATTTTAATATGTGTGAACTAGGGTTGGGCAATATGGCCTTAAAATAATATCACGACATTTTTAAGCTATATCACGATACACGGGGGGGGACTCCATTGAAAAGCCGATCTCTACTGTGGCGATTCAAAGGTCACCATCATTTGCAATCGCCAGCAATTGACCCTCTTGCTGCACAGACGTGCTCAATGTACCAGGCATGTTTACAAATGGAGCGCAGACTTTTATTTTGAAAAACCAGAAGATTTTTTTTTTTATTTTGAAAAAACGGAAGATTCCGGTCTGCGCTCTGTTTGTAAACATGCCTGTGATTGTTTCAAAATAAAAGACTGTGTCATGTGAAAACGGAAATAAAATAATTATTTTCTTTCTCTGCAGCCCGGTACCAAATGACCCACGGACCGGTAACGGTGGTTGGTGACCTCTGCTCTAGAGGTTTTGCTTGGGCTTTCACGCCTCTCTCCGCAAGTTTGCTTCCCTCCGCTGTTATTCCAGTACAAAACAAGCATTTGCTAGGAAAGTTTTCTGGATGGGCGGGGGAGTGAGTGTCTGCTGTGAGAGAGCAGAGAAGCGAAACGCGAAGCAAAGTACATGCTGTTTATTTAATGGTAAAATTTATACTCGATAGTCATGATATAGTCATTTACTATATCGCACATGGAACAAGTCAAGATACATCGAGTATATTCGATATATCGCCCACCCCTAGTGTGAACTTAGTTGATTTGATACGATTTGCTATGTTGTCATTTGTAGTTAATTGGAAAAGCTTGATCACAGTTATTCATAGCCTGGTGCTAATTGCTTCCTGGTGTGTTTGGAAGTCTGTGATAAAAGGTCTCTAGTTTTGGGGAAACTTAACAAATGTTTAAGTTTTTTTTCATGATGGCATGATTCTTGATTTGAGGTTGATTTGAAACAGATAAAACTTTGTTATATTGTTATTCTCAGTACCGTTTCTTGCACTAGGGGGCCCCCAAGCTATCGCTTTAGTCTCAAAATATTTTAGTAGAATTAAATGTATAATAAATAAATTCAAATATCTCTCAGATTATATTTGCTTTGTAATGTTGAGAGAAATTTCTATAAACCACTAGGAAATGTTTCTGATATCACTCCAGAAACAGCTGAACTGGAGTATTAACTTAGATTTACTCTAAACCAGACAAATTCAGCATCACACATTGTCTTTGATAGCTCAACTAATAAAGAAACGCTCTGGCATGTGGGAGTCCTGGGTTTGTGACCTTGTGATCATTCGATCATTCCTGAGTGGCTTCATTGACATTTAAAAAAGATAAACCTCAACAACACTGTCTGCTACCTTCAAAACTGAGCATGGGTGCTAAAACAGAGGAGGGAGCAGTGAAACAAATGGGATGTTCTAGCAGATTATTGTGCTGAGCAATAGCTGGGTGAAATTATGCAGGAAATAAACTGTTTGCTTTGTTTAGGAAGAGAAAAGCACCACGGAGAAAAAGAAACATATCAGGAGAGCTGCCATCGTTTGTAGCCCACACACTTCTTCCATTACATAAGTGGGCGTCTTTTTTTTCTTATCTAATTATGCGGTCAAAAGCAACTCAGAAGTATCTTTTGATAATAACACAATAAAATCAACCAGAATGTCCTTGAAAGCACCTACTCAGTGCTGCCGGAAGACTGAATAAATGTTGAATGTCTCAATCTGCACATGGAGCCATCTGTAAACGAGGCAAACCGTGTTCTCATGAACAGAGTTAGTCCACTTCTAAGTTAGGTGAAGCTGTTTACCTCTCGTCCTATCCAGCCACAGACAGTGTTGGAGCAGTAGACAGATTATTTGTGTTTGTCTGCCAACAAAACTTTATTTCTTCTGCGTCTTCTTCAAAGGACTGATATGACAACAAAAGTGGGAAGATGTTTCTACACTGATTAATGCCTGCTAACAACCATGTTACTCTTGGGCATTTGTAATGTTAACATACTTAAGTCGTCTCTCTAATCCAACAGCTTTATGAAGCCCAGATGGCTGTTGAACACCCCCCCCCACCACCACCACCACCACCACCACAGCCAGAGTCTCCCTGACCCTTTTAACTCCACTCTGACTTTAAACTGACTCTCTGTTTAGGAGGAATACTGTGTGTGTTTAATTCAGGCCACAAAGCAAAGACAGAGAAATCCCCTGTGTGAAGTGTGAAGTCAGGTTAGATTTAACACGGCAGATCAATAATCCATTAACATCTCCCCAAACTGCTCAGTTATAGATGGACACGTCAACCTATTACT
>JAUBNQ010000027.1:3000890-3011850 GCA_032353495.1 Ctenopoma kingsleyae | reverse complement strand
TTGATTTTGTTTTGTGTCAGTAAAATGACATTGTAACTATGTATGTATGTATAGTATATGATACTTTTTTATGTTTTATTACAAATCATACATGTCCAAGTAACTATCCAGAGTAGTAGTCTCACGTTGCATCTCAGGCCAATTAGTCTGTCATTAACTACCTGAGAGACGTTACATTAAAATGACCATATAAGGTCTAACATAGTTGTGCAGTTTTGCCTCTCTGTGTGAAGCAGGCAACATTACACAAGCTAGTTTAACTACAGTCCTCATCCTAACAGCTTTTACTCTAGTTACAGTTCCACAACAAAGTAACAGCACTGTTTGAAGTTTTCTGGATTCCTACATAATAAATAAGTTACAAAATGTGCTGCTGCGAAAGGTTCAAGAAGTCATTAAAACACTGTTTTCCACCATCACGTTGTTTCTTTAATGGATGTGTTCAAGATCAGAAGATCAGATTTCACTTCATGACCTATTTATGCAGAAAACCAGGAAATTACAAACTGTGAGTTCAATTCCTGGTTCCTCCCGGCTACATGTCGAGGTGTCCTGTACCAAACAACTCAACAACAAATTCAATGGTTACATTTGTCTAGCAATGTGTGAAATTGTTGACACCTCAACACCTTCAAAGATTATTATGAATTTTGATATATTAACATTATATAAAAATGTATGTGTGCTGTGTGAGAAGGGAAAAGCTTTGCAGGCGTAGCAACAGTAACTAAGAGTTGTCAAGGTTAGTTATTACATAAAGTACTGCACAAATCTAATTCCTCATGTGAAAAATGACACTTTTTGTCATTCAGCTCAGAGTGTACACCCTTAAGGGCTGTGCCTTGTGCACAAATCAGCCAGTGGTCAGACTGTTATGATGCAGAGGTGGCCAGACTGTTTCACAAAATGCTGCTGTCACGGCCTGTCTGGGTTCTGCAGTAAAAATGGACTGAGTGTGCTGGCAGGTCAGCATTTCCCTCCAGCTTTATTTATATTTTTATATTGTTTGTTTCTTCAACAGAACTACAACAGGAAAAACACGATTAGAGGTCGGAGAAAAGAGTTCCACTGTCTGTGTATTCTCAGTAGGTGTGATGTAGCAGTCACATTGTCAGTGGAAAATAAAGATCTATGAACAGGCAGCTCATGGGTCTTTGGAGAAAAGCAGCAGTGGGTGTCATTTCTACATCTGCAGCTTTTAATATCTGTCTTGCAAATACAAGCTGGAGGGTGAATGAGACGATCACCATCAGCCCAGGGGGCCATAATAGCACAAAGGTACACCTCCCTTCATTTCCATTCACTAATTTTGCAGCATGACATAACACAGTGAGGTCCTTTTTGCTGTGTAATGCTACAGCTGTTAACGCATCATGACTGTGCATGCTGTCTGTTTTTTACATGTAAAAACATTATGATTAATTTTATCAGCAACAATACCTGGGTTTGGAGACCCCTCTAGGGGTCACATGATTAATCTAAAGAGATTTGAGATTATTAACACATTTTTTACAAATAACAAATAATTATAGAAATAAGAAAAAAAACTTAGTTCTGCAGGGTAAACACAAATCTATTTCCAGTACCTGGTTAACTTAGCTTAGCTTAGCTAGCTTTAATAGACATTTAATTCTTGCCTCTCCAGGCAGCAACCAGCCAGAAAAGAAAAGGACCATCTTTATTGTAGCTAAAGCTAAACTAACCAGCTGTGAATATTGATATTTACCATGCAGACAAGAGTAGCATCAGTCTTTTAATGTCATCACAAAATGCTGAACTATTCCTTTAAGAATTCATAATGTAAAACTGTGGAGAACCACTGGTCTGGCACTCATACACGGTCTGTGATATCTAATCACATGCAAGAACATGCAGCCGATTTCAAATCAACATAAACATCAGAATATGACCATCTGAAGTTAGGATGAAGTTATCACTACTGAAAAAGGAAAAATCTAGTTTTTAATGTGGCGGTGGACTGGGCTCAGCATGAGCACTCTGACTCTGACACCTGATCATCATGACCAGCATTACATTCCCCCCAATGCTGGCCTCTGTCCACCACAACATTAGAACCATCGTATAGTGTTGTGATTGATCTGTGTAAGGGATCAGTTTACGGCTTTAAGTGAATTCAGTGCTTCAGCTAGGAAAATAAATATAATGCTGCAACAAATGCAACTGTTAGCTGGCCCTACCCTTTGTCACTTCACAGCTTTCTGTTTTCCATTTTAGAAAGCTGCATGCGACATGTCTGAATGCTGAACAGAGAACAAAATGTACATTTGTGCGAGTCCTGTCTTGATTTCAAACAAAGGACCTTAGCTGTGTCCTGACTGTTAAATAAATCTGCCTCCCTCCACACTAAGATTGTGATGAGAGTGACAGCACGCTAGAAGCCAGGCTGACACAGGTTATCTGACATCACCCTCCTTGTGGGAGCCTGCAGGTTGTAGCTACCACTGAAATGAATATGCACACAACCCAGCAGCAGTCAGGCAGCCATGCAATGATCTGCTGCTCAGCACCGCATACAGCAGCTCTTACCAACGCAAAAAAAAAGACCGCAGATTGTCGACTGGAGCAGCAGCACTGAACCCTGCTGTTTTCACCAATATGATCAAATACATGCTGACACTCTCAGCGACTGCTGTTCCTACGTGTTGTTCTGACCCCTCTGTGCTTCCCATACAGAAAAGAAAACACCACATTCACACTGTTATTTCAGATCCATAGTTAGTAAAAACCTTTTCAGTGGCAGCCGCGTCGGCTCAAGGGCAAGCAGAGCCCAGGATTAACCAGCGTTACGCGCAGCGATCGAAGCGGTTAGCAGGCTGAGGGGTCGGATGCTAGAGCTGCCGAGCAGTCGTAGCGGAAATGACTCCCACTGGCACATGAAACGGGCACAGGGCTGCAACATCATGTGAAATAAACACCCAGTTCTCCACTTATAGTGACATTCAGGCATCAAAGGTGGCTGCTAAGACTGTCATATGAAGCCTCGTCCGACATTTTTTTGGCGCCCTCGTTATGATTTCCCTTATTTCCGAGACAAAACCACGCATTAGTTGGATTTTTCGATTCTAAATAAAAACATATATGTCTTACCCGGGCCGCCATCTTCACGGTTGGGGCAGATCGGGAGGATGCAGCTCGGGTCAATGATTCACAGGACAGCGGGGACGGTGAGCGGAAAGGCTCGGCAGCAGAGGGGTTTATAAGCTGCAGCGCACCGCGCTCTGATTGGCCGCTTCAAGCGGAAGCGTGTTGACGGGGGCTGCCACCATTATTATTAGCTCGCGTGTGCTTGAGGAGGATCGCTTGTGTTTGCGTCTGTCTCTTCTTCTGAGAAACACCCGTGTGCCGGACTGTTCTAACGCATCTATTGCGCCCCAGATGGTGGATTGACAATTAAAAACGTATGTTTCAGTTGACCTACTTGAATCTAATAACTGTAAACGTATATCAGAATGTATTTGTGACGTTTCTGCTTCCTCTTTTGAAGCATCTTTTATTTTGGTAAATACCTTCGTCTTAAGTTTGCTGCTTCAGAACCACGGACAGCTCCCCCGCTGCACAGACCATGTCTCTGTATGTGGGGCCAGTGATAAAATCCTGCTGAAACTGCAAAGACACCCAGATGAAATGTGTGAAAGCTAATGGGACAGTGCATATATCATATACTGGAAAATATAAATGGACAAGTGAACATGATAAGAGCAGTAAACATGGAGCAACACTCACCCAGGATGACTCTGAAAATTCAGCACCATGGACAGCAACACAACATCACACATCTGCCTTTTTCTTACGATACCACATTAATTTATTGTATCCAGTGTAATTATAGTTTCTGTATTTGTTGTTTGTAATGTTAATTTCATATACCAGCAGTGTGAGAATAACTGTTCAACCCCATCTCTGATTCTTGCACAGTTTGAGCTGTATGTTTCACAGCCACGTCATCAGCACATTGTTAAGTCACCTTCCGAAAGTATCAAAGGGTTAACACCCAGTGAAAACATCTGGGTTTAAGATCAAAACAGCTAGATATGAACATCAGACAAAGTTTTGTATGTGTGCAGTACACCAGTGGTTTCCTTCATCAAATAAAAACTAAACTTTTTTGTCTTAAACCCAAATGTCTTCAGTGTACAGCAAACACAGTTGAATTGGTGTTGCCATTCCTTTTTGAAGGTCACAGAGACCTTATTTCTGAAATTTCTTCTGAAAACAAAAGAAAAAACATAACACCCAAGCTTAATTTAATTTATTCTATTCAGAAACTGAGCCTTCAGTTAGCAATAAAAAGAAAATCTTCCATCAAAGATGAAAAATATGACAAATGAAAATATACAAAATAAAAAACTGGTATGGGGCAAAAATAACACAGCTGATAAAAGTGGAGATTGTTTTAACCACTTTATATACTGACAGCTGGTTCATCCCATTTTTAGGGCTGTATTAAACAGACCTGTCTATACAAGAAAACTGGTGTGAACTGAAATGTTCCTGTCATTTTCTTGTTGCACTGTATTTGAAATTCAGAATTCAGAAAATAGAATTTTGACTTTGATTTTACAAAATAACACATAAAACATCACTGCGTTTTCAGCTCAGAGTGTACACCCTTAAGGGCTGTGCCTTGTGCACAAATCAGCCTGTGGTCAGACTGTTTCACAAAATGCTGCTGTCACGGCCTGTCTGTGTTCTGCAGTAAAAATGGACTGAGTGTGCTGGCAGGTCAGCATTTCCCTCCAGCTTTCTTTATATTTTTGTTTGTTTCTTCAACAGAACTACAACAGGAAAAACTAAAATGATTAGAGGTCGGAGAAAAGAGTTCCACTGTCTGTGTATTCTCAGTAGGTGTGATGTAGCAGTCACATTGTCAGTGGAAAATAAAAATCTATGAACAGGCAGCTCATGAGTCTTTGGAGAAAAGCAGCAGTGGGTGTCATTTCTACATCTGCAGTTTTTAATATCTGCTTGCAAGTACAAGCTGGAGGGTGAATGAGACGATCACCATCAGCACAGGGGGCCATAATAGCACAAAGGCACACCTCCCTTCATTTCCATTCACTAATTTTGCAGCATGACATAACACAATGAGCTCCTTTTTGCTGTGTAATGCTACAGCTGTTAACGCATCACTAAAAAATTGGTATGGAACAAAAATAACACAGCTGATAAAAGTGGAGATTGTTTTAACCACTTTATATACTGACAGCTGGTTCATCCCATTTTAGAGCTGTAAAGACAAAAAAATCCATGCGTTGATTATACGTTACATAAGAATCTGCATCTGTAAAATAGTAGCACAACTTTTCCTTTTGAATTGTAGAGGAGCACAACTCAAAATTGTACAAAACAGTACAGTACTTTAGTAATTGTACTTAAAACCTAAACTGACTAAAACTAATAGTCCTGCAACAAATCTTTATTCATGAATTGAATCAAACTGTGCTGACTCAACTGTATGATCATTTTGAATGTTGTCATTCATATAATTAGGTAGGACAACCATCTGTCAGTATAACACAATCAATTCAGTGAGCTCCTATTCAGTATGTTAGGGCTGTATTAAACAGACCTGTCTATACAAGAAAACAGGTGTGAACTGAAATGTTCCTGTATTCGAAATTCAGCAATTCGTGTTGTCGACGTGGGGGGGACGTATGGGCTTGGGGCATCTGGAGGTTACCCTAGGGGTGGGTTTCTTAGGAGGTTTGGCGCTGGGGCTGCGGTCCTGGCCTGGATGGGGCTTTGGTGCATCTTTTGTGATGGTGGTGCTTTTCTGACAGCTGCATGTGGCGCTGCTGCAGAGCCGTTGCCGGTAGACGTAGGTTGCTGGCCTGGCGGCTGCGTAGCTCCTGGATTACTCCGGGGTGGGCTTGGGGACTTAGGGTTCCAGGAGCGCTCTGCCTCTGGGCTGGGGTTCTGGCTGGGCCTGGGGGGCTTGGGTTCTGGTTGGTGTGTCGCCGGGGTTGTGGGTTGGTGTATGTGCTGGTGCCCGGCCCAGGCGCAGGGGCCTTCAGTGCATCGGTGGAACTGGGGGCCTCTTTAGCTGGCAGGGAGGTTGTTACCATCTGTCTGCAGGTGGTCCTTGCTTTAGAGGTGTCCACTCTGCAGGCGGGGGGATCCAACAGAGGTGGAGGATGGACTCAACCTGGGTGTCTATTGTCTTATGTAGTCTGGGAGTTGACTGAATGTTGGGTGGGTGTAGTTTTTCCTCTGTGGTGGGGTCCAGGTCCGGAGGGGAGTTCGCTCCAGGTGGGGGTCCTTAGAGCAATGGACCAGGGGAAGGGAAACAGTGACGGGTCATGACAGTTTTGACAGAGCTGATATGTATTGTTGGGGACAGAGATTTTGCGCTTGTCCCTCTCCCACCCCCAGCTCTCATCACTCATGATAACTGGGCCATATTTAAACATATTTGAAGTATATAAAGAGGTGATTATTGAGGGAGCAAGCTCTGAAAAACAGAACAGGGATTGTGTGTTAAAATGCAACAATATATTTGTTTTGTGTGTTTGTATGATATATTGAAAATAGAGTCAGAAAGCAAAATTTATAATAACAATAAAATAATTTGTAAGCTCTCGCGGGCCACATAAAATGAGGGGGCGGGCCTTGAGTTTGACACCTGTGACTTAGACACTGTCATTACTTAGTCTCTTATGACACATACATATAGGCCTTTGAGGTGGGCACACTGAATGACGTCCAGAGGGCGGTCTGTTCATTCAGACTTACCTCTGGTGCCGGTGCCCACTTCTCAAATTTAAGTGTGAGATAGACATTGAGGGTTCTTGGGACATTGAGGGCTTCTCTGCTGCGTCTTCTTGTCTCCACCCCAGAGTAAGAGGAGACCATCTGGGGGCTGCAATTGTCCCTGCAGTGGTCTTCCTGGGACTCCCGTGCCCTGGGGGGCCTCTAGATGTCTGGGACCTGGGTCTCCTCCATATCTGCTTCATGTCCTGGGGGGCGGGCCGTGGTTCCCCACACACACTATTAGACATTTACATTGAGAAAACTTATGAACACAAGCACGCTCACACACACACACACAGGTGTGCACACAAGAGTTCACACAGGTGTACAAACAGGTGCTCACAGACTCACACTGTCTTCATCGGCTGGTGCTTCTAAATATATCTTGAAATATTAGTAGTGTGTGCTCTTCAATAATATTTAATATTTATTACATTTAATATGTATTATTTACTGTGATTCATATAGATGTTGGTTGTTGCTGTGATTTCTCTGCTGTTGTCTCTTTTTTGCATTTTTCTTTCAGCAGGTATTGAAGCAGATGGTCTGTGTCTTTTCTCCTTACTTCTCTCTATCCTCCTTCTTTTCCTTTTTGTTTCTCTCCTTCTCCTTCTGTTGACTTTCTTCACAACTTCTCTTTTTTTCTTTCTTTTTCTTTTCCGTCCCCTGGTGTTGTCTCTCATGATTCTAATAAGTTAAAATAAAAAATCCTAATGACTGATGACAGCACAGCTACACATACACAGTCTCATGTGTCATCTGTGTTACTGACAGGCCAGGAAAAAGAAAACTGTACTGTACTGTACTGTAGATCACCTCAGCAACTCACTGCTGCCCTGCTGTGGTCAGACTAAGAACTGCCCCTCAGAGGTCATAACAGCTATGTTTAAAAACGCGTGACCTGAAAATAAACAAAACACACAATGATTATAAAGGTTTTTATATAAAGTACCTGTAACAGTTGATCAAATTATTCTTATTTCTCACATACATATTCATACATCCACGTAGTAACAGAATGCAGCATCAGCATTCTAGTAACACTAGTAGCCTTGATTTTTGTTCAACAAAGATTCTTGTTTACAGAGTATGATTCACAAATGAAAGGAAGGAAAACTGTAATAACTTCATCATCATCATAAGCTTCATATGTTACACAATAGTTTTTTGTCTTGTAGTGTAGCAAGATAAAATATGGCACATAGTTATGAGTTGATCAATGATGAGAGCATGTACAGGAGGGGGTGCAGTCAATCCACACGTCTCTCGCTCGTTAAAAAGGTTCATTCAGAGGACGTGTTTGCTTTCCTTGCTTCCTTGCTGTCCCTTCACATGGTCTGGAAGGACCAGAGTGAAGCAAAAACGGTGAAAATGGTTGAGGGACTTTTTCTCACCAGTTGTTTTGTTTCACAGAGAAGTACGTAATCTTCTTGTCTGTCAATAACCGTGAGCTGACATCCACGTGATACTGAATAAAATATCACACTCTACAATACGGTGTCAAATTTGAATGTAACAGAAAAAGCGAGATTGACCGACCGCTTAAACCCTTTCTTGAACAGTGATTGTTCAGTCAGGCAACTGTAGCCACACATGGCAGGCCGGTTAAGTTTTATATTGGTGGGAGGGATGGGTTTTTTTGTTAGTTTTTCCAAAACCATGAAGGACAAGTGCAAAAGTGTAAGGAGGCATTATCTGATCTAGTGTAAACAGTATCAGTAGCATAAAAATCTTATTAGCTTGCAACCTGCATAATCAAACATACCTTTCAGAACAAAAGAGCATTAAAATGTGGGTTATGTAAAAAATCATCAATTGTGTAACATTCACCACTGTGAGGAAGACAGCTGTCTATGCTATCAGAGTTTAGGCAAATGTTAGCAGCTCTGTTCTGCAATTTGTTGAATTTGAGGAAATGATGTTAATACTGAAATTAATAAAAGCTGATCAGATTTTTACATTGTCCTGATCAGAGTTACAATATTAGGTTTATATATTATATATGGGGGCACCACGGTGGTGTAGTGGTTAGCACTGGCACCTCACAGCTAGAAGGACCCGTGTGGAGTTTGCATGTTCTCCTTGTGTCTGCGTGGGTTCTCTCCGGGTACTCCGGCTTTCTCCCACCGTCCAAAGACATGCATGTTAGGTTAACTGAGGACCCTAAACTGTCCGTAGGTGTGAATGTGAGCGTGCACGGTTGTATGTCTCTATGTGTCAGCCCTGCAATGGATTGGCGACCTGTCCAGGGTGTACCCGGCCTCTCGCCTGATGACAGCTGGGATAGGCTCCAGCATCCCCAGCGACCCTTACGAGGACAAGCAGTTAGGAAAATGGATGGATGGATATTATATTCAGGTTTAAAGCATTTCAAAACAAGTCAGAAGGAAGTAATAAAATGTCAGCTGGAGACAGCATTTTGAACCAACTTGCTGAGCTAACATTAATTAGCTAGCTATAGCTACTAAGATCTCCTCATGACAGACAAGTCAGGAGAATATTATGTCCACATCTTTCTAAAATCAGGGACCCACTATTCCAAGAATGGCTAAGAATTTCCATCATAAATCTTTTATCATTACAGTATAACGTAACACTGTATAATTACGTAATGTGAATTGCATAAAACCAAGAGTTAATGTTAAACAGGCATAGCAGTGGTAGCTAACGATGGCGTGGCTTAGCGAACAGTCAATTAAACCTCGAATGTTCCACAAAGCAACCACAACAGGAAACAATTTCTAAATTGAACATAAACATTTATCTATTAAATCTGGGTTATATTTAAATTATTTGTTTTTAGAAGAACAGAAATTTCTCTTTATTGCGCTAACTGTAGCCTGTACGCTGTCCCCTTTAAACATGTGATATACTGTAGATTTCAACCAAACTACAGTTTTGATCTTTAAATACAACAAATTATGAAAAAAAGGATTACTAAACAGTATTTGAAATAAATGCTACTTGTCTACTGTTCAACCCATCAGAAATACACAGTATGAAGGATGTGTAAACAAGCTTGTTTGCCATGGAGTCATTCTTCATGTGCATATTTGGCTCATGAGGTCTGATTCTGGATCGAGGCTACATTTGTTTTACAGCATGGAAGCTACTGCAGCCGAGTTGGTTATTACCTGAACACAAAACACAACCAGAGTTAAAATGTCACTTGTATCATGGTGACACCCTTGCTGGAAACAGGCGTGGCATTCTCTTTTGTTTAAAATCCAGTGAACTGTTATTTCGGCATTGTTATTATATGGGTGAGTAGGTCAAATATAATTTTTCAGAAACTGGAAATTCAAGAACAGAATACTGAATGCTCCAGCTTGGGATGCTTTGAATTTTAAATTACATTTTACAAAATAACACATAAAACGTCACTGTGTATTCAAATCACAAGCATTTTCCCATTCTTGTCTTTGCCTTATCGAAACAGTCCCTCTTGTCTGGTCTGCATCTCCTGGTCTTGTCCTCACAATGTAGCAACACTTTGAAAACAGCATATTTATTAAATTCCTTTACAGTCTTCCTTGCGCAGCAGTCTATGACACTGAGTTGGCTCATTTTTCTTATCCTTATGTTCGGTTTTTTGTATGAAATAATGATGATATGGCACAAGAAGGCAGAGCTTTTCTAAAAATTGAAGACAGTTTATCGGCTACAGTTAGACTTGGTGATGTGACATCATCAAACCAAGGGATGTCTCCAAATGGACCATGTGGAGCATCTGTTTCTCCTTTTGTCAAAAAAACAAAAACGTTCCAGTTGCCAGTGCTATACAACTGTCCTTAAAGGGATACTCCACCAATTTTACACATGGAGGTCATGTCACAAGTGGTGCCACTCAGTAAGTGGTAACAGCTGTATACTGTCTTCTTTGGCTCTGGGGAAGCTTTGAAAAAATCCTAAAGATGACATTGGTGTTATCTTTGTCAGGGTTTGAGACTTGATGTTTTTAATAGAAAGAATACATTACTAGGTTTCTTGTTTCATGCACAGGTGAGAGTGTGAAGTACAATCCCAATGGAGAGACTGAGTATCCTAGAAATTAGATTCTGTTCATCTGGACAAAGTTTTTTAGTGGGAGAAATATTTCAAGACTCATCCATGTCTCCTCTTCAGTCTCAACTGACTGCAGGTTTCCCCAAACCTTATAAACAGTACCTTTGCATAATCACAGAAACTA
>JAUBNQ010000027.1:2960622-2983371 GCA_032353495.1 Ctenopoma kingsleyae | reverse complement strand
TATGTAAAAGTTGTGTCATTAAAAGAGTAAAAACAGATACCGATAATTTCCGATATTACATTTTAATGCCGATATCACCCGATAATATCAGTAGGGCAATAATATCGGACATCCCTAATTATTATGTACAAAAAACTTATAAACTTAACTTAAAAATACAGTTAGACTGTGGATGAAATGCTAGCTCTGTCACTTTTGTGTAACATCATCTATTTCATGGTCCAAACAAAGCTGTGAAGCTGTAACATGCAACTTTTAGTGATTCAAGCTAGCTGCAGCGTCAGACTACAAGTAAACTCATCCAGTTTTGATGCTGTGCCACAATTATACATCCACAGTCACTCTTTTGTGTCAGTATGTGATGCACAGAGTTTGATGTCTGATTAAAGCCATAGTTCTAGACTTGTTCCACATAGTTTAGCAGTTCAGAGATTCTCTGTCCTAAAGGTTTGTGAGTGAGGTCAGTTATTTCTGCATGACTGATAAGTTTTGAACTTATTTATTGTAATTTCATAAGTCCCTGATTGGGACTGAGTGTAGTGGAGATTGATCTTAAGCCTCTTGTTACATGCATAAAAAGTTGCATATTGTATTTTCCTTGAAATGTGCACCTCAATATGTACCATGGGTTTCCAGGTTTCAGAAATTCAACCTTAAAATTATTGTCTGGGCAAATCTGGGTATTGTTAAAATGTGGGTGTCTTCAGTCTGCAAACAGTGGTTAATGCACTTTTTTAATGACTTTGCCTTTAAATAATGAATTCACATACATTGTTCTCCTGTCTCCTCAGGCTCGTCTCATCTCTCTGTATTTCGACACAAAGTGCTACAAGGAAGCACTACAACTTGGTGAGTGTCCAGTTCCTTAGAATTGATCTTTTTTGGTGAGAATACCAGAAATCTTTTTATAATTGTGCCTTTTTCATAGTCATGTAAATATACCGAAAGCGTTGTGATAATATTTTTTCATCCTCCAGGCTCCCAGTTGCTGCAGGAGCTGAAGAAGATGGACGACAAGGCGCTCCTAGTTGAGGTCCAGCTGCTGGAGAGTAAGACGTACCATGCGCTCAGTAACTTGCCCAAGGCCCGCGCTGCCCTTACCTCTGCCCGGACAACCGCCAATGCCATCTACTGTCCACCCAAACTACAAGCAGCTTTAGATATGCAGTCAGGTGTACTATACTTACACAACTCACAAACCAGAGGATATAAGCCGAATACTAAATGACTAAACTGATGTTTCATTTGTTTGTTCAGTGCAGTTAAGCTGATATTAATGTCTGTGTTTGGGTGTTTCCAGGGATCATTCACGCAGCAGAGGAGAAAGACTGGAAGACAGCTTACTCTTACTTCTATGAGGCGTTTGAGGGCTACGATTCCATTGACAACCCCCGAGCCATCACAGCGCTCAAATACATGCTGCTCTGCAAAATTATGCTCAACGCGTAAGTATGATTAGTGTCTGCATGATTACCTACACTCTGACTTTATTTAATATAGACATTTTATTTCTGCAACAATTAATAAAGTGTTGCTTTTCAAAAGAAAGATGTGTTATGTACTGTAGTGTTGCACTAGAATAATATGTAATTGTTATGCATCCCAGAATAGACCTTCATGTATGTTGTTTCTGTTCAGGCCAGAGGATGTTCAGGCCCTCATTGGTGGAAAGCTAGCACTGCGGTACGCTGGCAGAGAGGTATCTTTTGTCTTCTTTCCTAATCATTATACTTCTCTGCTTTTGTACTGCACACCCTCTGTTTAAAAAATAAAAATAGTTTTGAATCAGTCTTTGTTACTGGGAACTACATAAAGTTTCAGCACAGCAAAACTGACTAAGGGATGGAGCTTAGCAATTTATTTCATTTTAAAAATAAAGGTCTTTGCTCTCAGGTGTCCATTACCTTTTGTTCATGTTATTCTTCAACAGACAGACTCTCTGAAATGTGTGGCACAGGCCAGCAAGAACCGGTCGCTCGCAGACTTTGAGAAGGTTTGTGTTTTGAGGTTGATGTTAAACTGCTGTCACCGGAGCACGATCTCTCCTTTTGGATCTCTCCCCTCCCTCTTGACTAAAATGTCCCGTTCTCCTCCGTCACCAAGGCTCTAACAGAATACAAAGCAGAGCTGAGGGATGACCCCATCATCAGCACCCATCTGACCAAGCTGTACGACAACCTGCTGGAGCAGAACCTCATCAGAGTGATCGAGCCATTCTCCAGGGTCCAGGTAGTCCTCCTCAGTCACAGCTCGGACATGTACAGAACTGTATGATAAAGGTTCATGAAGAGAACGTATATAAATATAAAAATTAATAAGCACACTATGAATGCTTGGTTTACTTATTGATGTACTTGTAGAATTCATATCTTTGATCGTTGTTTGTTCTCTAACAGATAGCACACATTTCCTCCCTCATCAAACTCTCAAAGGTAAGTTCTTCCTCACTTTGTTCGGCTTTTCCTTTTAATCTTTCTCTTGGATTAAACATGAGAAGTTCCAGTAAATATTGACGTTTCCATGGTGAAATAGACTCACGATGTGATTGTGTCTCTGTGTTTTGCAGGGAGATGTGGAGAGGAAATTATCACAGATGATTCTGGATAAGAAGTTTCACGGTATGAGCCCACAGTTCTTATAAATAAACTTTTTAGTAGACTGTTTTATTTCCAGCATGTGAACACCAGATGAAGAGAGAGCAAAATATTTCCCTGTAGTAAATATTAGTATTTTGTGGTTCTCTCCTGCAGATGCACCAGGCTTGTACTCACGCTAAACTAACTGTGTTTCAGTTTGTTGACTGGTTTTCAGGTGTTAAAAAAGTTATAGTTTAAAATATTTGTTCTGAAATGAACTAAACGTAGACTACGTCTACAGAACAAGCAGAAAAAACAGTAGATAGATACTTTACTAATCCCCAAAGGGATATTTCAGTGTTTTAGTAGCTGTTAAAAAATAATGTTACAGAACAGTATAGAAAAAAAATACTAGATAATAAAGATTAACACAGGAAAAATAAACAATATTGGTGAATCAAACTTCGTTGTCCACCCAGACAAAGAATTCTAGCTGCTTTTAAGAGTAAAATGCAGCACTAACAGCATTTCTACCAGATATGCCAAGACAGCAGCCTCAGGTTTACACATCCCAGAGGCCAGTTTGGAAAAGCTTTAGGGGAAGAAAACTGCCATTTCAGGCAAAACAGAGAGAGAAAGGTGGAGTTATGGATTTGTCTGGTGCGATGTAGACACGGTCTAAATGACTGGGTTCACCTTTAGTTGATAGCCCTCTCATAGGTTTTAACTATTTTCCCTCTGCCGGTTTTCCTTCCCTCATCAACCGCCCCTTAGGTATTTTGGACCAAGGCGAAGGTGTGCTGATAGTCTTTGAAGAGCCAGTGGTGGACAAGACGTATGAGGCGGCCCTGGAGACCATTCAGAACATGAGCAAAGTGGTCGACTCGCTCTACAACAAAGCCAAGAAGCTAACATAAGGTCAGCCCCAACAACTAATTACACAAAATGAAAAACACACCCAGACACTGAAGAAACATTTGATTTGTTACCACGGATACAAACAGTGATAACCTGTTTTTGTTCTCATTGTTGGTTAAATCTATTAAAATCTGAACTATTCCCTCTGGTTTAAATAACACATGATTAAAAACTACTCATTAGTCTTAGTACATGTCCATGATAAGACAAATATACATTATCAGCCTCATTCTTCAGAACATTTGTCACAGTTTGGTAAATATCCAGGTTCCTATGAATGTTCCTATAAAGTCTCAGTGATCGTTGGCTTCAGCCTGCTTCTATCTTTCCCCTCAGAGAGAGCGAAACCATCTGTCTGGAGTGACTTTGGCCAGTCAGAACTCTGTCGATCGCTCACTTCAGCCCGGGAGGGACGAGGGGAAGAGGACGAGAAGGTCACAAACACTCATCAATCCAGCAAGCAAACAAACCAGCTGACCAACTGATGACAACCCAACAGAACTACAAACTGACAGTGTGCACACGCTGCTCCTCCTACTCCCACGAGCCCTCAGCCCTCTGCTCTCCCTCCTTCCTCTCACTGTCTCTTCCTTCCACTCTGACTGGGTTGATCTGACACAAAGTGCTCCTCCCTGTGGACAAATCCAGGCACTGCACCCCCTCTTCTCCCACCACTGGTTTCTACTTTGTGTAAAATTGGACATGCCTCCTTTTCCCTTTTTTCCCCTCTGTTTCTCTCTGCGCTGGCCATCAGGGAATCTTGTAAAATAACAATAAAGAATACATTAAAGTACTTATACATACATGTATTATAAAACAACAGAAAAACAGTGTAACCTGGGGTGATGGTGGGTTGGTTGGTTGGTCGGTCTGTCCGTCACTGGATTCTACCTGTTCTGTTCAAGTTTCCAACCGGCCATGAAAACGAATGTTTCAATTTCCCTGATTTTCTGCGGTTGTGAAGAGTCGACCCCCAGTTAACCAGGTCACCCGGAGAGTGATTTTGAACACGCAGGCCATCGGTGCAATCCCACCTTCCCACCCCGCACATCTCCTCACGTCCTTCCCTTTTGCCCCCACTCTCACCTGTTTCTCTCCGAGTGGCATCGCTGAAATCACAAGGCATTCTGGGATTTGTGGACCATACAGGGATTTTACTCGTCTGTCCACTTGGGACCATGCCACAAGGAGAGGAGTGCATTCATCAACATGCTGGGGTCTCCCGGACACCCCCACCCTCTCACTTCCTGTTTGTATATAACAATTGCCAAGCGCCTCTGTTCATCCAAGGCCTGAAGTATTCAACACTGTCCCGTTTTTTAATAATGCATAAGAACAGAATAAACCTCGCCACCGAGAGCTTGGTCGGTCACACAAAGTGCTTTTGATGTTCGAGATGTGACTGGAGAAGAGAACTCTGCCTCCTGAGACGTGATGGTCGGCTGTGCAGAAACAGGGCAGGTTGCGCTGAAGAAAATCAAGCTGTACATTTCTGGGAACTTAATTTTGCAAGGACTCGAGGGTTTACCATGTATGACATAGAGAACGACAAACGCTAATAAAAAACTTAAACCTGCAACTTGTGTGCTTTAACGGTCCAGGACATGAAAATAAGTTTTCCAAGTTTATTTTATTTCAGTTATGCAATATGGATAAAATGTATTTCATTTCCCTTGTTTTTTTTAAAAGTATTTTCAGTCTACTGTTACATCTGAACACTGTTAGCTAATAAGTGGAAAAATGCAAGTGATGAATAGTTGGCTAAACGTAATGGATAAATGGCTTAAAAAGAAAAATGTAATGGCCAGAAGTAATGGTTTAAGCAGGAGTAATAACATATGACTAGTTTAAAGAGGAAAGTAATAAATGTAATCAAGACTGAAATTAATGGTATAATGTTAAAACCTCAAATTTGTGATTTTAATAGTTAATGTGTAAAAGTAATAATGTAATAGTTATGAGCAGTTAAAATTAAAAAAACAACATAAATGTAATAACTAATATTAACAATGGGTAAGCTGTTGAAATAAAACTAAAACACTGACATTTCTATTATCTAACAAGATGCTGGGACAACATGCAGTCTAAGTTGAAACCATGTAGAAGCTGCCAGGTGTGTTATGTTGGTACGAGACGGAGCTGCATGGTGAGATGTTTGGGGCCAAATTAAAGTATGCATAACAACATATACTGGACTTAACTATTTGAGTCAGTTTTTGTCCGTAACATAAAATTTAGTTAGACATATTTTCACATTCCGCTTTAATTTAGTGTTTAATGCAGCTTGTGGTTAATCGCAATAGTGACATCTAGTGGTGAGAGTGTGTCTCTACCTGAAGTCAACAGTTCGCACCGTGTGTTTCCAAATTTACAGTAAGGAAAACAGTAAACTCTGAAAACTCAAAAAATATTTGATACAACAATATTTCTATACTTTATTGTTTACAATAAACCACTTTATGGAAGATCTGCTCCTGTATGACTATGTGGCCTTCAGTGCTCCTCAGGGATATTTCACACACCTCCAGTTTATTGCAGGTTTACTGTGGGCTGTTTATTTTCCCTGAGGCACGGGAGATGTCAGCACATGTAAAGAAAGAAAAGCCTTTTTAAAAATAAGCCCTGATTAAGTGTAAATAACGCCCAACATGGGTCGACAGCAGCGCTTGGCTCTGGATCTGCATTTAAATTGGAGGCAGCACCTTTAAAGCTAATGCGTAAACACAACTTATCACCAACACCACTGTGCACGGTCTGGTTGGTAAATCTTTATCTACTATGTCGAGAAGTTTGGTTGTTGTTGGTTGAAACGTCCAGGGAAAATGTTAGAGCACTTTTCAGACTTGTCAACTGTTTATGCGTCCTGGTGCAGAGGCCCCGAGGAGAGAGGCTTACTGGAGGTTTCTGTGGGGAGAAGACGGGAGCCAGACAGGCGACAGTCAACGCTGTCTTGGCCTCAGGGCAGAGGCAGGGAGCGAGCAGGAGAGCCAATGAGAACGAGACATCCACTCCCCTCTGCCCTGCCCGGCTTGGCTCAGCTCGGCGCGCCCTGTAATTAGGAGCTCTAGTTGGGTTGGGCGCCGCCACGGTGGACAGCCTGGCTGCTGCGTCAAGCAAGTTTTGGGAACGCCAGCTCCAGACTGTGCGTGTGGATTTCTGAACAGTCCTGATTTCACGACTATAACAAGCACCGAGAACAATACTGAAAGAAAAAAAAAAATGAATGGACAATCTTCACCTGTCTTCGAGGAGAAGAAGCCATTACTGTCCGTGGTTGGGAGTTCCATCTCTGCCACCAAGGATTCCCCGACTCTGCCGGAGTCCTCATCCACAGACATGGGTTTCTACAGCGGCCAGAGTACGCTCCACGGCTCGCAGGATTTCTACCCGGCGCAGCAGCCGTACTCCGCTCAACACATGAACCCGTACGCCTATCACCCCTATAACTTGAACGGGATGGGTCCTGGCGGTGGTTACTCTGTTGGCAAGACAGAGTACCAGTACCCTCACGCAACATACAGAGAGCACGGCGCATTCAGCAGGGAGGTGCAGTCGCTGCAGGACAGTGGTGAGTTAACTGGTGAGAAAAGTTAGAGGTAATGCGCATGAACGTTGGAAACACCATGAGTAAGAGACTGAGTGATTACTGGCTCAATATTAATACTGGATTTATTTTAAGTGGCATAGACCACCTGAGGCTGATTCATGGCGTGCGCTTATGTTTAGAAATACAAACCCAATAAAAACACGCAGTTTTACGCAGTCTGCGCGTCACTCCACAAAACCTGTTTTTGCCATACGTATTTAGAAACGTACAAGTGGGAGACACAATATCAGAAACTATGTCCAAATTTATCACTAAACCATGAATTAATTTATATTATAAAATTCAGATATTTAAAAAACTTGTGTTTTTAAAGGGTTCAGGGTTGAAGGTTTGTTGCTTTGCGAAAAACAGTAAAGCTCCACACAGTAAACATGAGAAGTTGGATGGAGCTCGAGAAGGAAATGAAATGTGCTCCTGCTAAAATGTCAGAGAAATCAGATTTTTACTTGGCTGGAAGAAGAACTCATAAATAAGCTTCTGGTTCTGCTCAATGTCACAGCTTAAAGTTGAGAATTTTTATATGTGTTATTTTGAATTTATCAAGGGAACTGCTGATTACTGTAGAGGTGAAGGGTAATCCTGGAGAACAGCAAAAAAAGAAAAAAGATCATTACTTTAGATGGAAATAAATGGATTCAGCTGTTATATTGTCTTATTTTTTATGCTGTTGTTCACTGCAAATGGCAGCTCACAGTAAACACATTAATCATCTTATGTGTTACGTCTTTGACATTTTCAGTGGCGTAACAACAAACTGTTTCACTTTCTTTACCTGGCTAAGGACATGAATAGATACTATTTAATGAGGAAATGTTGATCAACCTTAAAACCGAAAGCCATGACCCAGTTCTAATGGCTGACCTTATTTTCACCTATACAGTACATGATAAGAACGAAGAACAAATTATGGAACACATAATAGTTCTGTGTTGTAAATTGATAACTTCAACAGTCTGTGTATGTACCACATAAAACAGTGGCTACAAGCGTGAAACTTCTTTTAGTGAAAATTATAAGAATATTACATGGTTCTATAAACATAATGTACACATCCTGTAGTATAACAAGAACATAAAGGTCAACATTTTGAACTACAAACATCACTTTGTCTCGCTACCTTCCCCTTTCAGTGCTGCCATTAGTTTCCAAAAGCATTTTACTTTTGGCTCTTTTCTCGAGCTTGAAAGGTGTTTTTCTGTGGAAACTACGGAGGAAGAATAAACTCGACAGACTGATGTACTGTTTTTGACATTCCATTTGGGAGTTGACTCCTTGAAATTGGCCCCAGGGGACTTTGGCCCACAGCCACACACATCAGGTGTGATGACATGTCAGTCAGCCCAGCCTCTGAATCATCCGACGAGGACAGCTCCTTATCACGCAAAGGCCTCTGGCCACACCCTGACAAATAAATAAACAAACAAATGTATAAATAGATGAGTAGAATATACACAGTAAAATATATGTGCCAAACAACAAAACTGACTAAATAATATAAACAAATGAATGAGGTTTTAAAGAGCTAAATAAATAACTTTATTGAACAAGGAACAGGGCCGTAGCAAGAATTTTAGAAATACTGAGGTCATGAGTCCAGGGCCTCTCAAAGTACCCTCATGCCCTTCTAAGATTTGAACCTGACACAAAATGGAAGGCTATATATATATATATATATATATATGTAAAATGTTAAATAATAATAATAATAAAAATTATATATATTTAAAATTATTACATTAAAAAATATAAACATTCTGTACTTTACTTTTTGTAAACGTTCAATGTAAATTAAGTCAATTAATAGTAACAGAAAATTTAAATTAGTAATTGTTTAATGACAAATTAATCACAAAGTGTCAACAAATGGATTAATAACAAATATTTAGGTTCATTAGTAATTTAAAATGTTTTGTGAATTATTAATATTTTATGTAATTTTTTAAAAATCCATTCAGAAAAAACAATTACATCAATGCTTAAATATATGACATATTATAATACTGAATTATGTTTGTTATTTATGTGTCTTTTCCATTTCAAGGTAATAAACTGAGCTTACTAAAGTAAAGAACTGTATATTAGTAATGTTGGTTATATCTCTTAGGGAAAAAGCAAAAAATACACATACAAGAATAACACGGAGCAATATACAAGCAGGACTCCAGGCTACATGAAAAGCACCTATAAATCTGTGTCTCCCTCCCCGTCTGTGGGAGACACTCAGACCAAAATTATAAGTTCGGAGTGCTGGCGGAATTTCTTTGAAATTTTGGGGTTGTAGCGGCCGTGGCTATTTCTGTTCTACAACTTCTCTGCACAGTTGGCCCCTTAGAGACCCAGAACAAGTTCATTCCATTGTTGACAAAAAAAGACTTTTATTGTTTAAGTGAAAAAGTACAAAGTTTGGACTGTGAGGTTCCACAGATTCCCCAAACAGTCTCTACAGTGTCGCAGGAGTATTACATGGTTTTATTGTTCTTGTTTGCAGTGAAAGAAGAACCAGACATAGAGGTTCGGATGGTCAATGGGAAGCCCAAGAAGGTGCGCAAACCCCGGACCATCTACTCCAGCTACCAACTCGCAGTCCTCCAGAGGAGATTCCAGTCGGCCCAGTACCTGGCTCTGCCAGAGAGGGCTGAGCTGGCTGCACAGCTCGGTCTCACGCAAACTCAGGTGAGCGTGCAGGGAACTCTATCCATGCATTTCACTTCACTGGTAGAAATATAATGTACTGTAAATCTTAGCCGATGAGCCTCGCCTGTGAGTTGCTTCTGTTGTGTCAGACTGGTTTATGCAGTCACAGTCTGCCAGCTCTAATGATTTACTACCACATGATTTGTTTTCACTTGAGTGATAGAAGACAAAAGTTGCTGCACGGGTTGTTGTAACACACTTAAGCTGCTGGAAATTATTGTCAAGTGGTATGTTTGGGTAACACGCACACGTTGTAAGAAAACAAAGGTTAAGAGCATGATCCCACTCAACTTGAAACATATGATTGTTATGTGAGATGGTTTAATTCTTTTGTGGCTTTAGTGTTTATACAAATGACAGCACCACAATAGTTCTCAATTACCATATTACATGAGCTATTAGTAATCTATGAGTTTATCATTAATAGCCAATAAGAGTCCTGAGACAGCGTCTTGTACTATGCAGAAGGAGAAAAATATTTACTTGTTGCCTGATGTATTAATAGTAAAAATATTTACAACATCTTCTTCTGTCATATTTAATCAACTCATTTTGGCAACAGATTTTCAAGTAGTTTTTAATTTGTTAGATAGAAACTCAAATGATACAAAGTAGGACGACAAAACGGATAAGTATTGTAGCTATCAGCTGGGAACAAAATACTTCAGCGAAAACTTTAGAATTTAGAAAACTACAAAACTGGATTGGCCTTATTATTTAAGAATACTGATGAATAAGCAGATTATCGTTAACATGGGAGTTGTGTTCTCAGCCAGCTGATGAACGTATATCCAATGTTCACTGTTCTTTTAGCTCTGTTAATGATCTCCACCAACTCCTAAGAAAAGTATCTGGCTCTTTATTTGTTAAACGTTCCACTGTTTTCATCAGCTAGTCACTAACTTTGCCTTTGTGTTCTCATTTGTGCTGAGCGGACAGTGTATTGAGAGTTTACCAGAGGAGAGTGCTGGAGACAAGGTTGCTATTAAATTGAATTTACAGGGAAGAAACCAAAACAACAACCTAAAAGAGGCCAACAAGAAGCTAAAAATAGGGAGCATTGAATTAATGAATTAAAATAGCAGGTAATATATTGGACTGTATAGCCAGTAGGGACACCACGTCAGAGTTGACGGTTTTAGAAAAGTCGTGTGATGAATGAAAAGCTGTCCGTCATGAGTGGAACCTACAAGCTACCATTTCAGCAGGTAAATAAAGAACATAGTCGTGTCAGGTTTGGGCTTTGGCCCTAGCAGAGAAAGATCAATAATGATTGTCAGGGAATACCAAAAAATGTTGTTCGTTGGCAACTGGACTTTTTAGGTTCTTGAAAATGGTTCGCCTCCTATCCAGAATGCTTAATCAGTTCTGACTGACTGGTTGGAGTAGCAGGTTTATAAACCCTGTGGAGTCATCAAGTCATTAGCACTTGATGGTCACCTATGGGTTGTTGTTCCCCCTGGCTTTCGTGTGTGTCACTGTGACCACCCGAGCAAGAATGTAAACGACTTTGACGTTGTTGATGAAGTCTTCTGGATAGGAGGCGATAGGAGGCGAAATGTTTTCAAGTCCAATTGCCACTGAACAACATTTTTTTGGGATAACCGTGACCTGGATGACTGAGAATCTTGAGATTGTCAGGGAAGAACAAAAAGCAAACTCCTCTTTAACACTTAGGGATGATTAGGAACTAGTCTACCACCTGGTGGGTATACTTTTAAATACTCTAGACTTACAGAAAGTACACAAGGACGTACAGTGTGCTTGGTGTGAACAATGACGCCTGGGTCGATGATCAGTGGTGGTTCTAGCTTGTGTTGCGCCCTGGTCAATCTACCCCCGCCTCCCACCTCCAGTTAAGCTGGGAGACAAAAGGTGACATGCACCTGCCCTAATGTCCTCTCCCTTTAGTACAATACTTCTGAGAGCAAGATCCTCCAGGCAGGCTACTGGCCAGCTCAGGAACTAGAATTAGGGTGCCCACTCCAACAAGGTTAAGTACCCAGTAACAATAGCATGACGTCACTGACGTGGCCTGCAAATGCATGATAGGAAACCGATCACCACCATTCTGAAATTTATTGTGTATTGTGTTATTGTGCACACACCATGCTGCCAACTGGCAACATGCCGCCCTGGGCAGCTGCCCAGCTGTACCTAAATCCACTACTACTGATGACAGAACCATTGTCTACGCATACACTTTGGTAAAATATATTCCCAGCTTTACTAAGACAAGTCACATGATCTCCATTATGATATAATAACCATGATGGTAGTATTTCATCAATGTGACCAGTCACAACATAAGAAATTAAGATTTATTAGTTACCACAGTATCCTAGATTTAAAATGATCATCAAGAAGCTTGAGTTTCCCTCAATTCAGGGCAACTAAGATTTTTCACTAAACCTGTTTTCTGGAATCCGGCCTACAGACAAGAAGAAATCACCTGAAGTTACAAACCCTGAGTAAATTATCACCTGACTCTGCAGTCATTCCTCAGCTCTATGGTGCAGTTGGCTTCAGTATTACTGTTCAGTTTCACTGCCCTCATTAGCTCCAGCAGCATTTCCAGCAGCAGGCAGCTGATTTCTGTGTAAAATCTTGGGGAACATTGGCCTTATATTGGAATACTGGTTATGCTAATTTATCCCCATGTCTATTGAGTGTACATTTAAGCTGCTGTTTTCCATTGTCTGCGCCATTTAATACAGTGATAATATGTCAGTGTTGTGTTTACATGTAACTATGCTGTCCCCTAGTGGCGAAAAAAAACAACTAATACTGCTTTAAGTTATCTAAAACCTGCTGTTTCAGGCACATATTAAAAATTTAGAATTTTCTAGTTTCTTTACGCTGCGGCATTTGATGCACTTTCTTCCAGGTCAAAATTTGGTTCCAGAACCGTCGCTCCAAGTTTAAGAAGCTCTACAAGAATGGGGAGTTTCCACTTGGGGAGATTCCTCTTGAACACAGTCCAGACGCCAGCGATTCCATGGCCTGCAACTCCCCACCATCTCCAGCTGTGTGGGAAAACAACAACAGCAACGGCAACAACAACAACAACAACAGCAACAGCAGTAACACAAATAGCAGCAGCGACATAAAAAATAATGCAATACTCGATTCTACCAGTAGGGGGCAGGGTCTCTGTCAGCCTCCAGCCGATTCCTCGCCCACCTACATGGGAGAGTATACACACCATAACTGGTACCATCAGCAGGGGGCACATTTAGGTTTGCAAACATCAGGCCCGACCCACCACGCATCAGCAGCAACGTCAGCCACACAGAGTATGGGAGCCGTTTATTGAAGCATGGACCCTGCTGCAGTCTGGCCTGAGCAGTGTGCTTAGACACCACACAGATTTGTTTTTTGCATGATTTGAAGCTCTGTTGTGCTCAGAACCACCTCACAGGCATCGTCAGACACAAGTCATGCTTGCAAAATGTGACACGTGTTGTAAAATAGGCTGTGCAGTAAATGTGGAACAAAAACAAGTGCTGGCCTCAGTCACACTGTTCTCTTCGGCTCTGAAGTTCATGAACTCAAAACATAGAGGTTGTAACAGAGCTTAGGGTGACTGATGTGGGCTTTCAGTGCTGAGACTGACTGACATTTGTAATTTTAAATCACTGATAATATTTTGTGTATTTAATAGTTTAAATATGACCATATTTATGTAAAAAAAAATAGTATTGATTCAACTTTCTTCTGGAAATGGCCTTAAATTACATTTTTCACACTAAAATGAAATACTACTGAAATTTTCCTAGTTACTGAATTAATAAGGCCACAACACCAGATGCACAGGGCTTTAAATTTACAGGAAACATACCTGTACCTGTCAGTCACCAAGTCACCAAGTTCAGGTCACAAGTTGAAGGTAGACAACATGGAAAGTTTGATAACCTTTTAAAATAGAACAATATAAGTTCAATAGCTGAAGGAAAACCTGGAGAAACACTCAAATTAACAATGACAAGGTGTTTTCTTTATAGCACAATTTACAAAAAATCCATAAGCACATTTATCATTAACTTCTCTTTTTCACTATCGAAGAACACAGCCAAGCAATGTCTATATCGTGGTTTGTGCTTGTCCACAGAAGGACCTGGACACACTTTTACAGATACCACAGTATGCACATGGGAAAAGGTTGCACAGCATGAATTGGCCTATAGGTTAGCTTAAGGTTCAGGTTAGTGGAAGCACAATATAGAAAGAATGGTTATGGGTAGAAATAGAATTTGGTCCAGATTTAGCTAAGGGCAAAAATATCAACAGGGGCAGATCTATAGAGAGGCAAGGAGGGCCAGCCACCCCCTGCTTGTAGGGTTTGCCCCCCAGCTGCACCAGCCACCACTCCTAACCGGTCCCACCCCAACTATTCAGTTCTTGAAGCTGTTTCAGTATTGTGTGTATTTGTGTTTCCCTTGTTAAAACTCTTTTAAATTATTATTTTTATTTTTCTATATCTGCCACGGAATATCAAAAAAAAAAAGTGCAATTTCCTGAATAGCTGTTCTCCTAAGATTTGTTCCTTCAAGTTTGTCTTGAACAGAAGCTTCTCTGTAAATGTCCAACAAGTTTAAACTCTCTCCACAGACGCCCCCTGCTGCTGTTGCTCTCGTACACGTTTATTTTTACCAGGCTGTGAGTTGTTAACACTGAATGATGAAGACATGCGATATGCAAGACGTGAGGCATGACTTGTGCAAGTGACCCAGATTTGATATGATTAAATCAGATTTGGTTTGTTCACGTTTCCCTAAAAATTCTAAAATGAGTCACTTACAAAAAAATTTAATTTGGGACACAGCTATAATATGCATGTAGCTTTAGAAACGTGTGAGTGTGAATCTGTGCGAATTAGCCGTAGCAAGTGCAAATAATTTACTGGCATTGAGTGTTTCTGTCTGTACAAGCTACATGTGTCACTAGAGTTTTATTTATTGATGTAGTTTTATTTTAGCTGTTATTTCTTTTATTTATTTTTTTTCTTTTATTTCTTTTTCATCATTTATATCTTGTTTTGCACCTATAGGACCTACAGGACCACTGGGTTAGATACTAGCATAGTGGTCAGGTCATGAGTCTTTTTAGGTAATTGCAATTAAGGGCTTGTTTGTTGTGTTGGGTTTTGCAAGCAGTCAGCGGACCTGCAAAACTGGAAACATTCAGAAAATGTTTCATATGGTCATTCATTCACAATGTGACCATTAAGAACCATGCAGCCTGTGCACACTACTTCTTTAATTGATTATCAGCCATTTGCATCTAAAAATACATTTATAAATCATATTTATTTTTTATTGTGGTTTGTGTGATCTCCAACCCCAAACTGGGCTAGCCCTGACGACATCCCTATGACATCATCAAGGCAATTTTCCTAGGTCTAACAAAGCTTTTCCAAAGCTACAGATGACAAGCTGAGTAGTACTCCCCATGAGAAGTTATAAGATCTATGTATGTAAAAGTGTTGGAGTGGCCCTTTAATTCATGCTCATAGGCCCTGACATCTATAAAAAATAACTATCAGGAGTAAAAGTGATAGTGGCTTGGTGCTTAAACATTAAAAAGTTGTAAATATTGTATTAACATACTGTATGTGTTGTAATAAGGTATTTTATTTATATAATGATTTGTAGATCAAAAGTGGAAACAACAAGAGTTTGTGCCTTAAAAGCATTTTTTCAGATAATTAATTAAAAACAAAATAAAATGCCTTTACATGAGTCAGTTGCTTGCAGATTCTTTTCTTGATGTTTTTACCTGTGAAACATCAACACGCAAAGGGATCGAGTGTGCTGACAGTGCTTTCCTGGTGTGTCTGTTGGAGTGAGTCAGACAACAGGTACAGGTTGCACCCTTCTATGTATTACACACACTCACTCTCTCTCTCTCACACACACACACACACACACACACACACAATGCGTGTAAAGGAGGTTGTGGGAGGTGACAGTGCAGCAGACACTCTGGAGTCTCTGGATACTAATAACACACCGCTGACACAGAGAGAGACGGGTGTACACTGCTTTCATGTGGCACACAGTTGGAAAGGGGAGGAGGGACGTGTCTGTGTGCATGTGTGTGTATGACAAACAAACTACTCTCCAAGCTCTCAATCAACCAAGCCCACAGTTTAGCCAACAAAAAGAAGTTGTAATGACGACGAAAAACATTGTGAGGAAGGCTTTCAAACAATGTTACAGACCCAGATACTAGGACGTTAGAATAGTTCTCTCTGTGACCTCGTTTAATCGTTTAAAGGAATGGTTGAGCATTTTAATCTTGCAATTATGATTGCTATGCTATATGATAATTATTGCAAATATATTTGGTTTAAAAAAAGAGGAGACTAGTTTAAACTGAAAAAGAAATACCAAACATCGCAAATTTGCTGGATCTACTTCAAATAATGGTGCTGAGGGAAAATCCAGCTGTAATTTAGTTGGAAGAGAAGACCTGTGGTTACAAACTCACTCTGAAGTGGCACCGTTAGGCAACAATACATAATTTTTATGAATATTTTTTAATTGAGATATGCTCCATAACTTATCCTTATGTGACAAAACCCTGCCAAAGCCTCTTATGACAGTAGTGCAAACTTGTCCCCTACTACATGTTTTTCAGCCCTGTCTATTTGTCTAAGCAATCAGACAAATAAGTGCATCACATGCCGATGCAATGCAGAAATTGGACTGTAACCATGCATATATGGTTTTGACAAAGTGTCAGTATTTGATGCTCTGGGTAGAACACTAGCTGTTTTCAATTCACTGCCTCTGCAATGAAGTGTACCAAACCAGAGGTTTTTATATGCTGAAGAAGATGGGTAGATTTTTTGTGATATGATGCTTAATCCAGTCTTACTCCAGCCTATCCAGTTACCTCTGCCTATTCCTGATCTGCACGTTGTTGTGGTCCCGCACATCAATCAGAGCTGCACATCAAAGCGGTCCTCAAGACTTTCCCTGTTTCTCCAACTGGTTTTTAAACACACCCACTGTCCTTTCAACTGCACTTCTCATATAACATTTCTTTGTCTAGCATATGGAAAGCCACCACCCCTACTGTCATCTGCCCATTGCAGTCTGTGTTGCCTTACTGCAACACATCCCACCATCCAAAATTACCTGCAAATACAGGACTAGTTAGTTTGAAGTATTAAAAATGCACATCTGATAGGTCATGTCCGTGGCTCCATAATAGCCAAAGACAGTCTGTTTGCAACAAATGAAGACTTGATTAAAGTTCAGTGAGGAAGATCTTTTCCCTCATAATTTGGGAATTCCTGATAAATCTATTCTCCCACTTCCCTTTTCCCCACCCTGTCAAAATTACTCGTCATTCATAATCTTGAGTTCATCATTTCAATTCTGTAAACATGTCTTTGCTTCTCTTATTCTGCTTTTTTACACCTACCTGCAGCCCATCTCCTCCCCACCTTAGTCATAAGGTCAATCCAGGTATGTCAGCTGTAAACCACCTCCCCTCCTCTGGCTTACTGCATCACCACCCTGGGGTATTTTTCCATCTCCAGTCCCCACTGCCTGCTGTATGTGCTTGGAAGGTGCACTCAGGGTCTAATCACCTTAAGAGTATCTTTTCTGGGGTCACGATCTTGTACACACTCTATCGATCTACCCTTATGAAATACTGATTATTAAAATGTGCAGCACATTACGTAGAAGATTGGTTGTTATGTTTAATGAAGTTTGATGGGCAGTAGTCAGATGTCTGCTACTTTGTTTGTTTGCAAAGAGGTTCCAATGATTTCCTTTACAAAAATACAAGTACAAGTACAAGTTCTTCAAAGCACTTCAAATGGAAAGTTAAGATCATAGCAATGATCATATTTCTAGAAAAAAACAGTTGCATCTCAGGTCCACAGACACTTACCTAACAATAATCTGTATGAACAATTTCAATCTGGTTTCCACCCTCACCATAGTACAGAAACAGCTCTGAGCAAGGTCTCCAATGATCTACTCATGGCAGCTGATTCTGGACTATTATCTATCCTCGTTTTGCTTGATTTGAGTGCAGCCTTTGATACAATCTCTCACAACATCCTACTAGACAGATTAGCTCTCATTGGCATCACTGGCACACATCTACATTGGTTCAAATCATATCTCTTGGGCCGCACTCAGCAAATTCAAGTCAAAACGTTTAAATACCAGTCACTACCAGTAACTACCGGTGTTCCCCAGGGTTCTGTCCTGGGCCGCCTTCTATTCATTATATACTTACTTCCCCTCGGTCATATCTTCTGTAAATTTAATATCAATTTTCATTGCTATGCAGATGACACCCAGCTCTACCTTTCCTCTAAACCCACCTCTCCGCTACCACCTACCTCACATTCTGATTGTCTCCATGAAATAAAAACTTGGTTTTCATCAAATTTTCTCAAACTAAACAGTGACACAACTGAGGTTCTCTTCATTGGTACCAAATCAACTTTATCCAAAGCTGACAGTTGTTTCATTAACGTTGACAACTCCATTGTTTCTCCCTCCCCTCAGGTCAAGAGTCTGGGTGTCATCCTCAATGGCACTTTGTCATACACAGCTCATATAAATAATGTTACATGGTCTCCCGTCTTCCACTTACGTAATATAAATCGTCTCTGTCCCTCTCTCACACCCAGTTCCACTGCTGTTCTTGTTCACTCCCTGGTCAGATCTCGCATTGATTACTGTAATTCCCTTCTGTTCAATCTCCATCTCAAGTCCCTACATAAACTCCAACTATTTCAAAACTCGGCTCTCCATATCATTACTAGAACTCCCTCCACTCACCATATCACTCCGGTCCTTCAAGAACTACACTGGCTCCCCATTAATTATCGCATTCACTTCAAATTCTGCTGCTCACTTAAAAGGTAATACATAACCTTGCTCCCCCATAGCTATCTGAGCTCATCCACATCCACACCCCCCCTTGTACACTTAGATCTTCTTCGTCCATTCACCTCTCTGTTCCAACCTCTCGTCCCACCACTATGGGTGGCAGAGCATTCAGCTGTTCTGCACCTCGTCTCTGGAATTCTCTCCCACCTGATCTCCGTAAGATTGACTCTCATAGCACTTTTAAATCACATCTCAAAACACATCTGTTTAAACTTACATATGCTGTATGACATCTCCTGTCCCTGTTTTTAAATAACTTTATATTTTATTGTTTACCTAATGTTACTGTCTTATTCAGTGTTTTTAATTTGATTTTATTTATATCTTATTCTTTGCTATGTAAAGTATCCTTGGGTGTTTTGAAAGGCGCTTATAAATAAAATGCATTATTTATTTGCATTATATTCCAAGTATTAGATTGCAGCGGATTTTACTTACTTTATTGCATCAAAGCAGTTTTCAAGATTAAATGGTGTCAAGTGTTTTTATTGACTAAAACTAAGCAGTTTATGGACAAGGCCAAAATATCCAGAGTTTCAGATGACTAAAAATTTATTTTAACATAACATTGCCAGATACAGTTGATGAGCATTTATTTTAAAATTTGAATGATGATAAGACACTTTTACAGCAGTTCAAATGGGCACTTCATGGACTGTTGGTAGAAGCACTGCAGAGACTGTTCATCATGATCTGTACTGTACTGTATGTGCATGGGCATCTCTTGCTTGAAGAACTAGATGTCTCACACACTTTTCCCTTTCTTGTTGCTCCACCAACTCCAGCCTGCCTGCACTCTCTTCTTCACCCCTCTTGTTCTCTGTCCCTTACTTTGTATGGTTGACCCCAAGTATCATCTACCTTCACTACTTCTTCTCCTTGCATGTTCACCTTACCACCTTGCTTCTACTCACCATCCTTCGTATTCTCTCCAGAGCATACCTCCACCTCTCCAGGCTGTCTTCTACCTGTTCCCTACTCTCACCCTGATGTAATCCTACCCCCACCTTGAATCCATCTGTCACGCCTACCGAACACCTCACCACTGTCTCGCTGTCCTTATACATGTCCTGCACCATCCTCACATACTTCTCTGCTCCTCCTGACTTCCTCATACACAACATAATAATCATCAGAATGAATTTTATAATTTTGTGATCCTCCAACGTTTTAAAACTCTGCCATAAAGTTGAGATTTTGGAGAGTTTTGAGTGAAATATCACAACAACTGAATGTGTGTAGCAAATTTCACAGTTGTCGGTTTGCTAGACGAAACTAATGGCATTCTCATGTGCATTCATATGCAAATGTTAAAATACTAGAACGCTAAACTGAGACAGTAAACATGCTAAATATTATACCTACTTAACATCAGCATGTAGTGAACCTGTCATTAGCAAAAATCACAGCTTCACAGTGTTGCTATCTATCTTATTCATGAATATATTAAGAGAGCTGGATACAGCTGTACTCTCAGCCCCACAATCAACAACTAGTGGTCAATGGAAAACATTGTCTCCACTGAATATAATGATAAAAGCTGGTTGAAAGGACACCTTCAATTGCAATCAAGATTGGATTTTACTCATTATGAATATTTAATCCATGAAGGTTTCATATCTGTAAAATGTTCCCATGACCTAGAAAAATAGCTTTTATCTTTGTGATGTTACCACAATGCGTATCTGTGGAGTGAGCGGGAATGTGCAGAAACACTTCTGCACATGTGCAGTGGGCCACACAATGCAGAAGCAAACCCAGAAGTCTAAAAACATTTTTGGCTTATGTGCAAGACAAGTAGTTTCCAGTCAGGTGAGTGGCCCCCATGTATCCAGTTGTCATAATACATCCACGATCTTATCATGGTCAGACTCACTGCTTCTAAACATTTTTGAGCGAGGCTCACCCTTCTAACCAATCAGAGAATGTTAACGATTTCTGCTTGATTAGTAAGTTTTGCAGTTTCATATTTATTGTACCTGTACAAGTATTGTACAATGTTATTAATACAGTATTTTATTGTACTGATAATGACTACTGAAGGGCTGTGCAGAGCGTAGTAGATGGTAGAGCAGAGTGGAGCAGAGTGGGCTGAGTTTGAGTCCAGTTCAGTCGAAAGGAACAGATTTAAACACAATCGCTTATCTTTATAATGCAGAGCCACATGTTGGCTTTACTACGGTTGTCTTGAAAACAAGGCTTATAACTGCTGTATTGCTTTACACAGACATTCTTACAGTGTGCAGAACAAACAGACATCCACATTACCATGTCAGGTTCACCTGAACCCACCAGCGTGCAGGGTGTGGACCCTAATACGCAGATTCAGTAAGAGACATTCCATGTTTGTTTAGGCTCTTACCTTCCTGTGCTGAGCCCTTAGCTTCCAGGTGTCAGAGAACAATGTATGTGAACATCACAGGGAGACAGACACAGAGGACAAACAGAGGCTTGTAGCAACCTGTGACTGGCACCCCACAGGAAACATAGTTTTCACCAAAGCCATTGTGGATTTCTGGCTAGCAGATATGGGTTTTAAGTCTGCGTATTTTACCCTCCCAGGGTGTTTCCTCACCTTGCGTCCAAGCATGAGGAGAAAATGAATGCCTGATCAATGAGATCATTATAAAAAGTCAGATAAAGCATTAGAAAGGTGAGCTGAGCTGACAGTTTTACTCGTCTGCTCTTTGGCATTCACAGGCAGGATGAAGAGGGTGAGACGAGGTGATGACATCAGCTGCTGCGAGCTGAGCGGAGAGGAAAACTCAGCAGCGGAAGAGAAGTTTATAACAGTATCATGAAAGATTGGGAGCTGACGTTACTTTCCTTTCCCTGCCTCCAGCTATGTCTTGTACATCACGCTCAGACAGATACGTGTTTTTGAAAGCCGATACCAAGACCTACCAGCAGTTTTTTAAAGAAGAATTCCAGTAGAGGATGTTTTGTGCAAGTATGAAACTTAGTGTTTTACGTACACTGAAACAGCATTTAGAGCTTTATGCCTTCACAAATACAAGCAATGGAATAAGTCAGTAATAGGGACACACTGGAAAATGTGAAGAATGCTTTTGTGGGAAAATGAAATGGTAACCTTCATATGCTTTAGAGACAGTTACAAAACAATCACACCCGTCTTTCTTCAGAGTCAGATTAGTGAAACCAGAATTTGAATATGATATCAAACTATTATTACACTTACTAAGTGTTGACACATGCATACATCTGTCCCAAAGGGCAGTACGGTGCATGGGCCCCTTCACAGCCTGAAGGTCCCGAGTTTGAATCCTTGCTGACTGGTGGTGGTGGTTTGCATGTTTTCCCTTTACTTATAAGGGTTTACTTCTCCAGTCAAAAAGACATGCACTTAGGTTAACTGGTGCCTCTAAATTGCTTATAGGTGTGAGCGTGACTGGTTGCCTGTCTCTATTTGTCCGTCCTGAGATAGACTGGGGACCTGTCCATGATGTTCGGCAACTCTGAGACTCTTAAAGGATAATCGATGCTTTGTCTCTTGGCGCCCCATATTAAAGACACTGTTTGATGCCGTGAGAAAGTGTCTCCTGAGGGAAAGTTCTGCATGTTGCTGACCCACCCAACCACTCTGTCCTCATCCACGTGCAGAATTCTGGTATAACGTCATGTCCCTAAAGTGCATCAATGTTTGATTAGATTAACATTATGTCATATTCTGATGTGAAGGTGTACCTTTAGCATCTGTATGACAAAGCATTTGGCTGACGTCTTTTTTTAGTCACTTTTGGACAACAACGGAGGACTGATAATGAGTCAATACAGGATCTGTATGGGGACTGTTGAAAATACAGTTAATTTAGAAAATGACTATAGTTATCCTTTAACAGGATGATGGATGGATACATACAGTATGTCCCATATCTAAAATCCTGTCATATCAAGAATAAAGAGAGAACAGAAAAGAGGAAAGCAGTGGTTAATGTACCACGCTGGACATGTGACACATTGAACATGTTAATGGGGATGCGTCCCAGCAAAGTGTCTTCCACACAGT
>JAUBNQ010000027.1:2939548-2958543 GCA_032353495.1 Ctenopoma kingsleyae | reverse complement strand
TCAATTTAATATTAACAGCTGTGGAAGAGAGTTGTACATATATCCAGTGTAAACACACACAGTATGCAAAGCTTTAAAAATCCACTCTCTGCAGGTAGTGATCTTCTTTTATTTGTTGTTGTTTTGTTTTCAGCAGACACTTCAGCCCCTGACGGGCTTCCATCAGTTCATTAGGACAGTAAATGGTGTCTGAAGTCTGTCAAGCAAAGTATTCCATAAAACGTCAGTGTGAACTTCACCTGAGGCAGCAGAAAGCAGTTCCCAGAAGTAGTTTAAACAAGCAGAGACCTTCTAAAATTTCCACTGTGTGGCTTTTTGAAAACAATGTTTGATTTTTGGAAGAAAAGAAAAAGCAGTGAGGGACAGGAGAACAGTGTCCAGAAAGACAAATTTAACTTCCTCAAACATAGTTTTACCATACAGCTTATTGATATGTAAATAATCAGTCCATGAATCATAATTTCATAAAAGGAGCAACAACAAATGTATACTGTACTTCCTCAAAGAATGAGGTTTTGAGGAACGGAAATAAGTGATTTCATTTATTTTTCCCGCAGTCCACTGATATCGTGGCAAAATGTTCAGCTTCCCCAACATATTTCCGTTTAAAAAGACAGCAGTCAACCGTCTCCACTACACTGAAGAGGAAGAAGAAGAAAGTTTCCCGTATGAGGACGGTGGTTTATTGTGTTTGATTGATACACCCAAATCTCTTCGTGACACCAACGCCAGGTCATGTTCAGGTACAAGTGCTTCTTCACTTAAAGCTACAGTATGCAATTTAAGCTGTCCTAGTTCAGCGCTAAACAAAAGATATTTCTAAGCAATAGTGATAATGTGCCAAAACCTTTTTTTCTGGTAGATTCTACTTTTAAAAAAAAGGTTGGGTACAAATACCTGATGTGCAGACTGAGCAGTACTGTCATATCTGTGTCCCCAACAATAAGGTGTAAACCAAAGCAAGTAAAAAAAATTTTAAAAAAAAGAAAAAGATAAAAGTGGGTGGCAGTACTGAGTCACTTCATAGCTTGCCAGCCACCACAATGCATAAAAAAAACCTGAGAACCAGGATACTGGCCCAACTCCAATGTTGCTGCTGTCATGTTGAAATGCTCATCTTTAGCCAAGTGTGGTGTGCTCACTGATCTTGCCTGGGGTGCTTTGAATTCTTACACAACTGATGATACAGGAAGGCTGAGTTAGGAGGTTTTGTTACACAAATTCACTGACCTAAATATGGAGGAAACCATATTGGAAGCCATCTTCTCAGAAACTTCTACATTGCTTCCACTTGGGTCGTGGGAGCAGAAAAAACCATATTCTTGGTTTGAATTTGATCCTGAATTTCCCAAGCTATGAGCTGTGGTTGATCTTTGAGCTTTAACCACATGTAGTATAGTTCTTTGTTTTGTTTTTTTTGGTCTCTGCCACCCTGCCACCGTCCCTTAGAGCTGTGTTTATTGTGCGTTGAATTGTTTCCAAGATGTTTGCTGGAATGCTGAACCCTCTTGAATGCTGAAGATTTTGGCATCCCTCTGAGCGACCCCTCTTCAGCAATCCGATGTGTGCTACCATTAATTTCACTAAATGTTGAGGCTAATCACAGTCCTCAGGTGCCTTCTTGAAGCGCTGATGTGGAACACTGAGGTAGGCTGTGTGAAGATTTAGTCACACAAATGAAAGCATATTGTTATTCCTCTTGGCTTCCTTGATTAGTTGGTATCCTTTCTGCTTTTGGGACCCAGAGAACCCAAAAACTCCTTCCTTCTGGATGGTCAGGTTGTTGAATTCATTGGTCAGCTTGTAGGATGTTAACCTTTTGGTGATGACAGGCCACAGTATTTTGCTTTCAACATCCAGCATCAAGATCTGTGTGAATTGCTCCAGGCAGGGACAAAGCAGTTCCCTGGCAGCACTCTAGCTTCTTACTCCACTGGGATTACAAAACCTTAGATAGTTTTGTCAGCAGCTGTGGACAGCCTTTGTAGATTCTTTTTATATAGTTTGTGCCTTTGTGGCTTATGGTGAAGTCTGTAAAATGATGTGGCTTTGGCGTCGGAAGCTGCAATGGGCAGTTCCCAAAAGAAACATTGTCCTCCAGTACCACTATCTCCTTTCCACAGACTGGGCTTCCTTTGACCCTCTAAAGGATAACCTGGTACAGTACAGGCAATTTCACATTACAATGTCTGGTGCTCACCTTCTACAATAGTCTTCTCCTTCTTGACTGGGTCTGGGATGTGTTGGTGGTCAATCCTGCTGCATTTTCTTTTTCAAGTCTTCTTCCCAGGTGCTTTCATAATTGCCAGCAGTCTTCAACTTTCAACCCCCAACAACCAGCAAGGTGCGCCGGACAGCTGAACTGTACTTAGTCTTAATCTCTGTAAGTCTTTATAGTTATAAGTAGTTATAATATTTCTGATGTGCTTGTAGCATGACAGTCTGATACTATATACTGTAACTTCAAATGTCTCTGCATGGCCTGTTGTTGCCATGAGAAACTACACCTGAAGATCATTTGGCCAGAATTTCAGTTCATCTGTTTTCACCACAAGACAAACACCTAGCATAATATAGTAATGTGTTTTTGTAATATTCATTCAACACATCAATTTGTTGTGAAAGGATTAGCCCTCAGTAATCCACTATTTCATGGCCTTTTCCTTTAGAGCCTGAGGCAGAAAGATATTCCCTTGACTGACAATTACACATAATTACAGCACTGGAGTGAAAGCTTTATTTAACAAGCTGTGTCCTAAATTACCTATAATTGACATGGTCATTTTATAAAATCATTGACAATGTTTGATGACTCTTTTTGCTTTTCCAGATGTTTGTGGGGCCAAAGACGTGACCTCTTTCTTCTGATTTACGACTTTAGAGAAAATGGCTCGAGGCCACTGGGGCGCACAAAGACCTTGCACTGAGAAAGAATATTATTTTAGCAATATAATTTTCATACTGTTTGTTAGAGAGTAAAGATGTGAAAACATTATACTGTAACTGATGTTTGGTGTGTGTTAAATAAACAAGATCAGAAAGGGTGGCCATAATCTCTGGGTTGGATTTATTTCAAAAATACATATCCTGAGGGGTTCCCTATTTTAGGTGTCAAGATAGGAATTAAATGTTTAAAATTTATCATTAAAATCCATCAGCAAATTAAAAGCAAACAAAAATGAAATGTTCTTCACTCAGTTGTGCAAAATGGTAAAATCCCCAACAGCCCATTATTAATTATCAAAACATCCAAACCCTCTAAAACACTTTAAGGGCCAAAACCGAACAATAACTAGCTGGAGTGTGAGGCCCAAATACTTTTATTTTGTCATTGGCATTAATTATAAGAATTGCAATGTCAGCACATTGTTCCCAAATTATGGTTTTATACACAAAAGGCAATTTCAATTTTGGATTGATCTTATTTTAGATCTTTTATTATGATGAAACCCGACTCAGCTCTGTCTTTGTTGAGTTCACTGAGTTCAGTTTGACAATGACATAACATACAATGAAGTAGCCATATCCATTCAGTGCCTATTTCCAATGTACACTTTAAAAAAAGGGTGTTTATCATGACAATAAGCTGACTGCTTGTGCTTATAATGCCTCAGAACCTTTACTGGTGCTGTAATCAACTGTTTCATAATGGCTCTTCTTAAGTCTATATGCTACATAAAATCTTTTATAGTGTTTACAGATAACCCTGTCAGAATTTGTAACAGACACAAAAAAGTCAGATACATAACATTTAGTTCTTTAATCTGCTGTCTTTATAACTTTAGCAAACCAGATTACTCTCTGACTCAGTACAGTTAAAGTAAAAATATCAAGAGCCTTGAAGAACCTTTCAGTTTACATTTTTACCTGCCCCACTGTCACCGCCTGAAAAGAAAAAAAAAAGAAAACTAAACTGAAAATATCAAAAATTAGAGAGGCCTTAGCTCTGACTTGTAGCTTTATATTTAAAAAAAAAAAGTCTTGGCAGCAGAGCTGCTCTGGAGGCAGAAATGCCCATACTGGCTGATTTAAAGTCAGATTATTTGAAAAAGATGAATTCCACTGCAGTCTTAGGCTGAACTGGATGGCCAGTAGCTTATGGTAATTGATGTTAGCTCATGTGAAACAAAACGCTTATTGACATGGAACAGACCCTCCGTCTCTTCTCTACTTTGGCTGTAAAGTTAGATGTTTTACAGTAGAAGTAGAGGAGAACTGTCACTCATGACGTCAGCTGGTGTTCAGTAAACATAGCACAGTCTAAGTTAAATCTTAACACGAGGCATCAGAAGATATGGAACAGAGTTTCAAATTAACGAACTGGCAAAACAAAAATACCTAATAGTGAAATAATAGACTTCAAAAAAGGAAACATTTCTTTGTTGGCGTCAGGACATAGCAGATTAGTTGACCAGTGTTACACAGCTACGGACTGGCAGAGTTTATTTGAATTTGTAAGGTCATTTAAATCTATGCAAACTCCAGTGGCTAGAGTGAATCTTACATTAGCTGCAGAAGGTGTTACACCAATGCTCAGTTTTCAGGTCTGCTATGTTAGAAGTGGTGCTAACGTGTAACCAGATCTAATTTTTTGGTTACAGCCCTATTATCTAACAGTAAATTTATAATAAAATATGTATTTTGCAACAAAATTTTAATGATTTTTGCAGCTTTTTGTACTTAATATACGTTTTAGCTGATCTATTTCCCTGCTTGGCTCTTCAGCCTAAACGAACCTTGCTACAATACTAGTTCACTGCAATTTAGCTTTGCCAGTAACACCACTTTTGCCTCCAGAGTGCTTCACACTCAAGACAATGTTTGTGTCCCTGACAGCTCCAGTCAGCTTGCTGGAATAAATCCATAAAATTGTCCTGGAAATGTTTCCTCCTCTCGTGTGTCACATCATTGGAGTCCTTGGCATGGAGTCCTGCTGGTGTCCAGGGTACCAGTGTCCAAAATTGTTCATGTATCCCCCAGAGTGCACTGTTGCACCTTTGGCGGCCATGCTGATGTCCCACAGGGAACACGGAGAGGAAGAGGACGGCGGTGGTGGGGCAAGGTGGTCTCCTTCTTCAGGTCTGCAGGGTCCGTTCTTCATAATCTTCTTATATTTCGATCGTTTGTTTTGAAACCATATTTTCACCTGAGGGGAAGGAAAAGTGTTTTTAATTAAAGGCTGGTCCACACAGTAGCATTCATTTTTACATATTTGTTAATACTGGATAACAGTAAGGACAGAGACACACAAAGGTCTTCATGTGGAACCAGACGGGAGCTGGGGGACCATACAATCAAACTCACAGACCACTTTAGCTAGTTTCACTTTTAATTTGCTGATTTCTTTTTTCTTTTTTGTTCTTGGTTATAACTTTGTAAATGGAGACTATGAAAATATGTTTGAGTGTGTGTATGTGATTTCCACTTTTTTCACATAATTATTTCTAATGGTAAAACTGTAATACTTTTTGTAATAATTTTTGTTGTCAAATGCCCAGAAATATACAGACATAATTATTGAAATGTGAAGTTGAGTCGATTATGTATGTGGCTGTATAATGTCAGCCATCAACTAAAACTTGCACTAGATGGTAGCTTAAGTATATTAATGCATATTAATGCAGTCATATTTTTAATTGAAATTATTTTCATGAACACGTGTGTGAATCTAGCCTCAGATAACTAAGAATACTGCTACAGTGTTTTACATGACACACTACCACAACTGAAAGAGATATTATAAAGATTACAACAAAATACAATTAGGTTATACTACACTCACATGTCAACCACAAACACACCTTTCAATTGAAATACCATTAGAGATAACAATACATTAGTCTTACCTCAATTAAGTATTAGTTGTACTGTATATAATGATGTCAAAACGCTATTGACTGCACAGACACTGTAGTACTATTTTATTATATTATAGTAATAGCACAAGAGCAACAGTTGTAACTTTACAGAGCCAGTACTATTCAAGCAGAACAAAATATTGAGCTGAATATCACTTCAATCATTTCTCTGTGGTTACAGATGACTGGTTGTGTTGTTGTTGGTATAATTGGCATGCTCTCTGTTTCCAGTGCTTGCAAATTGAGAATCGAATTACACGAATATGCCTCTTGGGCGACCTGTCAGTTAACAGGAACAAATGAATCATAAATAATTACGTACATTCACTCAAGGATACTTTTGTCTGAAACAGGTTTTAACTGCGCCGTAAAGGGGAAAAAAACGAACGCCCAAAGGACTCGTGCTGCATCAAGAAAAGGCAACAGATGAGTTAAGGATAAAAGAAAAACACTCCTGGCACAAAAATTGTTTTTTATATACGGGATTTTATGGGTATTTATGAACACGGTTGAAGTGGTTTATGGAAGAAATCCTATTCCATAAAAAATCTAATTTCAGACTGGTTTAATTGACTCTAAATGTGTGGCAAAAATGATCCCTTTACCCGGTAATCAAAAAAGGCAACCAACAGCCAAGAAGTCATGCAGAGTGAAATTTGACATTTAATTTAATTTCTATTGTTCCAGTGTATCTGCTGACGTCAATCACAGCCTGTTAGAAGTTAGTATGGATCGTGGCAAATGCATAAAATTAAACTATCACTTCATAAATATGAAGTACTGTTCTAATTATACCACATGATGTTGTACTTTAGCATTGACTTCATTGTCTTCACAACTGAAGTTCTCCACTTTCTATAATGAGTAAATTCTACAACTGAAAAAGAAAATCTAATCCACACTGTAAAGCATTTTAAGCTGGTTCAGTTTAGAAACACCTTGCGATTACTTCAACTTAATTTCATTATTAAATGTACAATTATCAGTTAACTTGAAAAAATAAGCTCAGTAAACGTGCAATAGTAAATTAATTTTACTGTAAATTACAGCATGAGTCAAAAACACTAGAACAAAATAAATCTACAATACGGTACAAAAAGTGTGGAACAGAATACCACTAATACTAAAACCACTACCACTACTACCTCTATTACTACTACTGCTAATAATGATATGTAATTTGAGAAGGGCAATGTAGATAGTAGATAGTATAGTACGATACCATAATAGTGTAATAATAGGATTCAATGTAAAAAAAAAAGGATCTTTATTTTCTTTAGAGATTTGCTTTCATTTTACATGTCTTATTTGCTAATTTTATAGTTCTCATTTGGACATAAAGCTGCACCTATTGATGCTGTTCCGGAGTTGGTACAAAGACAACATCTGAAGCTGCTCCCACACTGAATTCAGAACTAAACTTGATCAGGCATAGTTTTTATAGTTATGAAAAGAAGCAGTCATTACTTATTTTATCATGTATTGAAGACACGTGGAAAGCTTCCATCATCAGTGGGTTCTTCAAAAAAAAAAAAAAAGTCTCTGGAGATTTTAAACTCTCAAACAATTCATGCTGGGAAGTTTTTCTTTACAAACTTGAGTTGAGTGAACTCTCAGAAGTTCACTGAGTTAACCTCAAATCAGAACTCATGATTATGAATTCTCAGGGCTCTGAAAACAAAAATGAGAAATCATAATTTAAATTGCACTGCCATTCGAGAATGTAGCGTCACTTAGAAATGCCCTTCTTTCTGTAAAAAAATCAGATTTTATTTTAACATTAAACTGATCACAAATCCAAAGCAGACATTGTTAATGTTGTAAATAACTACCCCAGACTTTATGGTAGTATACCTTTACAAAACTTTGATATGTACAAACCAGAGGACCTGATAAATGTGTCAGTCTCTATTACAATAATACTAATGTAATTAAAATGGCAGGCACCAAACTGCAATGTAATAAATACGTGCACTAATACACCACAGTAGTAGCTCTCGGATGAAAACCTAAAGTGAGTATGTGGAGCTCAGCTTATGAGGCCAGGAGTCAGTCAACAGCACGTTAAGTTAATGCAGCCTCAGTGAGAGGATTTCTGCTGTAATTATTGGTTTCATATTCCAGTAGGAGCTGACAGCTTCCCTGAGAGAGCAGCTAATGACACCAACATCAGGGGAGGAGGGTGGCTGAGAGGCAGGCCAGGTGTCACTGTGCATTTATATTGTATGTAAGTGTGTGTCTGTGTGTGTGTGTGTGTGTGTGTTTGTATGACTATACATTGTGAGGACCATTTAGGAGTGAGGACATTTTGGCTGGACACTCCTTGAAAGGGCTGTTTAAGGGTTAATACTTGTTTTTTAGGTGAGGATTACAGTTGGGGTTAGGCATTCGGTGGTTGACATTAGCTTAAGGGGTTAGGAAACACATCATGTCAGCGAGTGCCCTCACAACAGTACAAGTACAAATGTGTGTGAAAGATAGAGATAGAGAGAGTTTCGGGGAAAAGCGAACTGTGCTACGTGCCGTTTCTCAGCTGTGTCTGGGAACATTAGAGATTTTGATGGAAAGTGGTCAGCGGTTGGCTGGCAGCCTAATGGCATGAAGGCAGGACAGAGATGTGGTGAATGATCACTATCTTACAGTGTCTGTGTTTATGTGTATGAAAAGTGCACACATGAGCTACACATGTTGGAGTAAGTGTGTGTGTCTGTATGGATCTGCAACCATGCATGTGAGGAATGCGTATATGTGCACTATACATGTGTATGCGCTTGTACAGTTATATTCACACACTAGGCTCATTACAGCTGAATGAGAGCAACATGAATGTGTGTTTCAAAACAAGCTGTTCTGTGTCTCCATCTATTTATTATCACAGCAACACAAGAGAGAACTCTGTTTTTTTATTTTTAAATGTAATATCACTTATAAATTGCTGTCCAAAACATTTACTTGTATGTACCAGAGCTAGAAGACAGGGCTGGGTCTCGGCATAGGCGAACTTGGCAGTCGCGTTGGGCGCCACTCGCTGGAGGGGGCGCAGTTTCAAGCGCTCGAAAAAAGTTCCTTGCAAATGTCATCAGTCGCGGGTTTTTGAGCTCATTTTCCAAAGTGTAGTTGTTTATTTGGGCTTTTCTCCCTGATCCCTCATGATTCTCTCCACAATAAAGTGAAACGCGATAGTTGGTCGTTTTACAGCCGGGATCCGTCCACAGCCCCGTTTCATGGGTTACTGCGCCAGTCTGAGCCGACACACACACACACACACACACACACTCTCCACCTGACAGAGCGACACAGTGACAATGTCCGGGAATAAGTGGGGAAAATATGGTGAAATATATTAGAGTTGGAGAAAGAACAAATATATCGCCAGTGTCCAAACCTTGTTCATAGACGGACAGATATGATGATATAAAGAATCCTGTAGGTCTCTCAGAAAGAGATTTGACAGCAAAGGTTACTTACAAGTGCACTGTTTTAGAAATTTTCTTATTAGAAATGTGACAATTGTTTTTAAATAGAAATTTAGCCACACAGGAAGGGTCAAATGAAAAAAAAAAATACAATAACATATATATACAAAGGATAGCCTACGCTGGTCTTGAACTCAGAACTCGCGTATGCAAGAACAGATTATTAACAGTTGAGCTATCTAAGACAAATCTCTATCGGCTGCAGCTAGGTGATGCAATTATAGGTAATTGATTACGGGGCGCCAAGTCGTAATCTCGCCTAGGGCGCCAACATGGGTTGGGCCAGCACTGCTAGAAGATATTGTAAAATCAGTATTTACACATGTTTGAGCGATCTTGCTGTTAGCTTCGTATACCAACCTTATTACCAGACACTAAACCCTGCATTATAAGAACATTGTTTAATGTTCACTATCACTTTACAATATTTGCACATGATGTAAGTTAAGCAACGGTGCTCCGCATAAGGGAGTATAGGCATAGTGGCTACACTTAGTATTGCGGTGTCACTTGACACACATTGGCCTCAAATGTAACCACTAAAAAGACATCTGTATTATCATTAAATGCTTCTACTAATCTCAAATACTCCGAAAGACATTTTTGTATAATTAAAATTTGATCAACTCATTCGAATGAAATCTAAAAGACTATTCTAGTCTAAAGTTCTATATCATGCTGTAATAAACCCCAAGTTAGAACTAACCGTAGTTTAAGGTTAAGGAAAGACTATGGCTGTGTCTCAGTTCACTATCCATATCCTTTGAACGCTGCATTTAAGGACTGAGTGCATCACAGCGTCATGGTGGAACCCAGCCTCTCCCAAAATTCTTTGCAACCATGCCTTCGTAGACCGCTGTCTTTCAAAGGATGCGGCCCCTAAATTGAGACATTACACATTTCTGGGAGCAGCTTCTTCCTGTAGAATTGAAGCACTTCGTATATATATAAAAAAAAACATTCCTTATTGGAGGCCCACAAGAATGTGTCTGCATTTCTACAAACTGCACTGTAATTTATCCTTTAATTGCAGTTTAGTATCAGCTTAACTGTGAAATGCTGACAGAGATACTGTGATGCGATCAGTCAAAGCCCACCTGAGAAAGTCAAAACATCTCCGGAAACAGAGAAGAAAAGTTAGAAAACACAAAAAACAATGTGCTTCTTTGTTAAGCATCTATGTGAACATTACTTGCAGTTAGAGCACATAACAAAACCACTTTGCCTCCACAAAAGCAAAGGAAAGTCAACGGATCATCTCTTACTCCCACTGTAAACATAGCTGCAGCACTTAATTAATATGGGATTATGACCGTTCATCTGATGACATCAGCTGCTTATGTAGGTACACACGCGCACGCACGCACAACAATGCACACGTATCATATTCAAATAAGGTCTTCCAAAAACAACCCTATCTAGGTTTCCAATGGGACTATCGATCGTCCTATTCAAACTTCTATCCGAACCAATTTTACACTGTTTGAACATGTGTATTTAATGTTTATATATTTGTAAATATGCCGTAGAAATGAATAATCTGTGAAAATGTCTTTTTCACTGTGCATTAACTATAAAACTGAGCTAAAGCATTAGTCAAACTGCTAATGAAAGACATGTGTTGGTCTATCAGGAGACTGTAAGCTGGTGACACAGTCATGACTAACTATAGCTAAAGCTAAAACTACTTTGCTTATTCATTTTATACGTGTAACAGATTTTTTTTTTTTTTATTATTGATGAACTGACCTCTTAATGAATCTATTTGTTCTTCAACATAACAAAATGAGGAAGCATTCAAATCTTAACTTATGCTAAGGTTACTAAGCTTAGATGTCAGTAGCTGCTATCTCAGTTTTTGACTTAAGTGGATTTTGATTTTATAAGGTATGCCACCTATAATGTATTTAAATTGATTCAACTGTAAATTATCACGTCATTTAAATATTTTAAATATTCTATTATTGATAAATCTGTATTTTAGTTCATATTTGTTCATAACATTTTTTTGGATATTTCAGGTAAAACAATACATTTTGCTGACCAGCCTGGAAACTTTAAATTACTGTATTAAATGAATGGTAACAGTAAGGTTATGACATCTCCTGACAAAGTTTTTAAATAATAGCAGGACATAACAATGATCAGTCCATGTTTAGGTAGTTAATAATGACATGAATTACTATCTTTGGCTACTTGAAATGAGGAAACAGTCAGAGGAACCAACCATGAGTCACTAAAGGCAAAAATCTTTTTACAGTACCATGGCACACAAACATTAAAATATCTAATCATACACTTTTTTTTTCTAACTTTTGATTGTTGATTAAAATTCATATGATATAATATCAGTGTGGTAAAGTAGACATTTACTCACAGGGAAATGGTGAATTCCTACATGTGTGATAAAAATGTGATATCAAAGCAGATGTATTATTTGCCTGTGATTGCGTGAGTGTGTGAGTGTGTGTGTGTGTGTGTGAACAGAGAAAGGAACAGGGGTTAATAAGAATGTATCAGTAACTATGTGGGTTTTTATTCAGACCACTTCCCTTTTACTAAGAACCATAACAAAGTCACTAAAACAAAGACTTGGTTGATCAGGATTAGAGATTAAATCAAATTTCACTTGTGTGTTTTTCCATTTAAACACTATATGTCATTCTACATATTACAATGTTTTCACAGTTTAGCTTCAGCCTCAGCAATAAAATGATTTTTAAAAACTCCTCATATTAACATGAAGCATTCATTATTTTTCAGTTGTGTCGTGTTCACATTTATTTTTTCTTTCCGTACATCTTTTAAAAATCTTTAAGTGGAGTTTTATTTTTAATATCAGAGGAGACATAATGCATATTGGCTTATTTTATGCCTATTTGTATGTGTGTGTGTGTGTGTGTTATCCACCATGTTACCTGGGTCTGGGTCAGGCCCAGTTTGGCTGCCAGGTCGGCCCTCTCGGGCAGGGCGAGGTACTGGGTTTGCTGGAAGCGCTGGTTTAGCGCCTGGAGCTGCAGGCTGGAGTAAATGGTCCGAGGCTTCCTGATCTTCTTCCCCTTCCCGTTCAGCCTCACCTCCCCGTTCTCGATCACCGCCGTGGGCTTATCGTGCTCTGGATAAAGAGGAGGGGAGGAGACAGATGTAAAGATGAGGATTTCAGTGGGTATAAAGATAACAGAGAAACTGATCCACCAAGCACAAATACTTGGGATGAGGATTTTTATCTCAGAAAAATACTAATAAAAGTAAAAAATGAGCAAGATTTAAAAAGGATTAGTAGATATAAAAATGAAAAACTGAAATTCAGGGAGTCGTTTTTATTTATTTATTTGTGGATACCTGACCATGAACCTCACCATAACCATCTAAAATATAAAAAAAACAAACAAAAAGAAAAAACTAGCACAAAAAGGAAAAATCAGCGCAGTGATGAACTCACATAAAAACGGACCCAGCTGACTCAAGACCTAACAATCGATGCAGGTAAAAAGATAAATCCTGCGTAGCTCACTTTACAGTTTTCAGTCATTTATGAAGCTTTTTTCTTCTGCAGCTTCTTGTTTTTTTATTTTTGTTTAAAGGCTATACAGCTGTATACGTTGACCTACACTGATCGTTGTTATGACATGAGCTCATAGCCTGCAGTGGCAGGAGAGAACAGCTGTGGACAAGCCAAGGCCCCACAAGACGCTCAGATTCTGTAACTGAGCCGCAGCTCATGCCGCACTGAGGCGCATCAACAGTGAAGAAGAAACAACTTTCACAAACATGAAAAAATGAAAGACGGAAAAGAAAGAAGAGGTTGTAAATTGGTAGTTTTAAATCATGTAGTGAGGATGGCTTTTGAATTATTCTTCTTTGTTTCAGACCCCAAACAATGTGTAAAAATCAGAAGACCCACTATATGGATGTATGTTGAAGTGGACAGACTGGATTTAAGCATTAGAAGAAGGTGAGATGCAGTTCAGAGAATAAACTAAGTATTATTTTATAAGTTATATGCAAAAAGACCAGAAAGTAACTGTGTTCAGAGAGTTTAACTGATAATAGAAACACAAAAAGACTGATCTGTGAAAGGCTTAGCGCTGTGGGGAAGGTACTGTCAACACATATCACTAATATAAAGAGTAACTTATGTCGTCAGTTCAGGATGATGCTCGTATGATTAGAGCATTTTGAGAGATACAGCTGTATTTATTGATTTATTGAGTCTCTGCTTTTATTTATAGTAACAGAACTTGATTTATACGTCACGCAGAGACAAGCTGAGACAAATGAATGAGCTGACGGAGAACATTTGCACTGGTCCTTATTTCGACAGATTATAGTATAAGTATATTTAAAATAACTGATTTATATTTTTGAGTGATTTACAGATACACTACTGACAAAAAAGGCAGTAATACAAGATGAAACAAGTTTGTCATTTTCCTGTGGGTCACTCGCAGCTTTCACCTTTGTTAAACTGACAAAATGAAAACTCAGATTAATATCTGTGCTTAACAACAGGAGGATTCTGATATTTTGGGTAGGGACCGTTTGAGAGGTGCTTCAAAGACAGAAATAATATTTATTCTGGAGAAAGTAGGTGAAAATTATCCAGAATGAACCTGGAGTCTATGCGGTCTCCAGCGCCTGCATTATATTAAATGAATGTCTTTTCTTTTTCGTTTTTCAATATGTTTCCACATATTTTGGCATAATTTGAGATTAGGGAATTTTTTTCTTTTTTACTGGCATTTAATGTTTTTTTAAAAGTTTATTCTGTAGATTTTTATATCAAAAATTGTTTCTGTATACAGTGAATATTCCTGAGGCCATATTACAGCTGAACATTTTTTATTTTTGTTCATCCTGTTAATATTATTATTATTATTATTATTATTATTATTATTATTATTATTATTATTATTATTGTGTGTGGACTGCCGAGTGAGTGCCGGCAGTAGAAATATGGTGTGTGTTATTTGGGACATGATGGGATGAGGGTTTGGGTTTGGAGAATATGCAGCTTCCGGACGCTGCGGGACACCACAGGCCCGGTGTCGGCTGCTTCTTGTGGAGAGTCCCACAGTCTGTGCAGGCCTTAAACTCATCTTCCATCCAAACCCAAAGTACACCATAAGTCTGTGGCAGACCTGTGTGTGGATCCAATTATTATCCTCCACTGTGGCTGATTTTCCGTTTTTCAGATTATTGACACGCTTCACATATTTTAATGGACCAAAACAAGACGTCTGTGATTTTTCTTTCAGTTATTTTATTCGCGGTGTTGCATTTAATGACCTGTGTGATGGTGCAGAACAATATAATTTTTTATGCTTTTTTTTTTACTCAAAACGAGACAGAATCATAGTGAAATTAAATATAGTGAAGAGTGAGCTCATTAAAAATCAAACAGACACCACCCCATTAAATCGTTTACGATCTGCAGTTTTCTACTGTTTTTTTCTATTGTTTTCTGTTCTTTAACTCAACACTGTGTGAAAAACTGAAATAAGGTTGTGCCAGAATTTCACATGGTACAGACTGAGTTCATATTATGAAAAGGCCAAACGAAACGAATACTGTAAATATGAATATTCCTTTTTTTTTCTGTTAAAATATTTCGTTAAAACCTACCATCCTCCAGTCTGGTGTGTCCAAGCGCGCCACTGTGACCCCCGTGCTGGTAGGGCAGGTAGGTCCCGTGGTGGTGCGCGCTCACGGGGCTGTGGTAGGGCGGGTATCCCAACGGGCGACCGTAAGAAGACGCACCGGAGGAGAAGGGCCCGTCGTGCTGCGAAGGCCCGACGGCGTGCAGACCGTGGACCGCGTAATGGTTGTGGGAAAGGCCTGGGGAGGGCTGCTGATGTCCAGGATGCCCGGTGTAGCCGTGGCCGCCGAACTCCAAGAAGGCCGATTTGGAGGGATCAGGCGGGACTAAATTGTCCGATATAGAGCTCATAGTCATCATTGGGGTGGGGGCAGTAATGTGGGAAATGAGAAGGGTCAGCTATGGCCTCCGGACGGGGGTCATCTTAAGGCAACCCACCTTAAAAGTTAGAAAAACAATCAGTAGGATTTGAGTGAAGTGTTTCACTTTCCACAAACCAAATAGCAGCTTCTTAAAACTGAGATTAAAAAGTGAATGTAGTTCGTTAGTGTCTGTATTCCCGGTGAAGACAAAGGCGGGTTTGAGTCGGGTTTAGGTGGGTTTGCCCTCCGCTACATCCCAGCTGAAGGGTCCAGAACGCCCAGGGTTTAAAACCATGTAGTCCAACAGAAACAGACAACACGCATGTCAAACCAACGCGCAGCCACGACAGCGCCCTGCGGAATCAAAACAGGAACTCCTGACACGGAGCGCGGAATCAGATTTAATATCCTCCGAATCGAAGTTTTTTTTTTTTTTTCTCTTCTTCTCTGGGTCCGAAACAACCGATCCGTTTGTTGTCTCTCTCTTGTTTGTGAGCAGCCTGTAGTCAGCGCAGAGCGCGGTGTGTTGTGTCCTGCCCTGTCGGAGCGCGCTGTGTGCGCCCGCAGACGCCACTCTGTGCCTCCACTTGGCGCACACAGCGCGCTCATTGGCTGCGGCGCTTCACCGTGTCACACAAATCACAATCAGGCGCTGAGGAGGATCCGCTCCTCTCGGTTTCTTGGCCGCGTAGAGGCCTCAGCATAGCCTCTATCTAAAGAGGTCTGAAGATATGACACATTGTAGGTATTAAAATATTATTATTCTGCAAGTGTGAGGAATCCGCAGGCACGTGAACGCCTCAGTACACAACAAACCTTAAACGGTTTAAAACTTAAAATAATGACATGATTCATTATTTTATGATAAATCAGACTATGATCATTTCTCAGACTTTTCATTAGTATTTAGAATATTAACAGCTCTGTGAACGCGCTTTAGGTTTAGACACAGTGTCTGAACATTTCGTTTATGGTGATAAATTAAATAAAAACACTTTTAATGTTTCCAGTTGTGCGGGATTAAAAACTAAAAAAATATATATTTTTTGGCTCATTTAGTCGCAGCGCCTTTCCAAAATAAAATTATTCCTGCGTGCATCAAAACAAATGAACTAATTCACTAAAACCCGCAGACTCTTTAATCCAGACTATTTTTTTATTAAACACACACTTACACTGATCCACACGCAAACACTAGCAAACATATTTCACTGTCACATTACTTTCATTTTAAAGTGTCTTTCATTTTTATTTGTGTTTATTTACGTATTGGTTCAAAATGACTGAATAGTTTAGACGCGCTTCCTGGAAACAGGATTAAGATCAATCCAAAGGACTGGAAACACACACACACACACACACACACACACACACACACTGAGTGAACACACACCGCCTGTGGTCCCACACGAGGGACAATTACAACAAACATCTCTCTTCTAGAGAAACTCAGAACTTGTGATTTTGGCAGAGCAGGGGCTCGGACGCTGTAATTTCACCCATCTCATGGTCATTATGCTCATCTGGTGGAAATCCCGGACTGTGGGGCTGCAAATTAAACGAAAGAAACTGCAGCATTACTAGATGATTATAAAATAACCAGAATAAAGTCATTTCACATTATAAAAAATGTCTATTCTTCCAGTCTGTCCTCATAGCCTCTGTCTAAATTCCCCTGAGGTTCGGTGCATTTTTCTGGATGTATGGAAAGTAGCGACTCACAGGGAACGCGTCATTACATTTATTTTGACGCAGCAGTAAACACAAGATGCAATCTTTAAAAACCAACAAGAGTCAGACTGGTGTTGTGGACCCTTCACAAAGTAATAAAGTAGTTATTATTACAAGTACAATTTTGAGGTAATGGACTGTATTATACTTGGAGAGACTTTGTTGTGAGCTCCTCTACATACAGCTGGACTTTTAATGTGAAAGTGTTCCTTCAATCCTCTCACCATCATTGTTGGAGAAGTCATTTACCTATAGCAGCAGTGTCTCACTGAGCTTCTTGTTTCAGGAGTCTATTAGCAGCAGCTCCACCAAACATGCATAAGTAACTAATATTTAATGGCTGTGGAGCAGGTGGCAGAGTGGTCGTCCACGAACTGCAGGGTCAGTGGTTTGACTCCCAGCTCCTCCCGGCACCATGTTGACTTGTCCTTGGACAAGACGTGGAAACCCTGCAGTAGCTCCATACTATATATGTGCACAAGTCTGCCAACAGTTTTCACATTAGGATCAAGTAAAGCATCTCATTATTGTTATTATTATCATTATTATTTTAAGAAGCACAAAAGATTAGCAAAGAGAGTCCATAACCTGACACACATATGTGGAACAGAACTTCATTTGACTTTTGACCTTCAGGGGAGCACCAGCAGAGTGTCACCTGCAGTGATTAAAGTGATATCCACATTTTGCATTAATAAACAATATAAAACCTTTATAAAATGATTTAGCAAATAATTTATTTTCAATAATTATAACTATATACTATATAACTCCTGGAGGCTATGATGAGTATGAACAGGTACTGATATGTCTTCACAGAATATGTTAGATTTGGTGCTAAACACCATACATTTCATTTCCCGGGATGCTTTTTCATTCTTTTGATTCAGAATCGATCCACTGTGCTCCACCGAGTTTTCCCTCTTCCCGCTCTGCTCCATTTCACCGTGTTCTGCCCAGTCTTCATTATGAAATTAAGTAAGAATTGTGAAGAACTTACTAATCAAACAGCAATAGTTTGAATTCTCGGATTGGTTAGAGGAGTGAGCCTCTCTCAACTTTTACAAGCAAGTGTCTGCACTGCTGCCAAGCTGCTCAATGAGCCTGGATCACAGGAGGTTTCGACAGTTGTGGAGCATATTTCTAGTAAAAATACTGCAGCTTTTTTGTCTGTAAATCAATTAAAAATGCTGAGCAAATGGTAAAGTTTTAACCACTAACTATCTCAAGCAGTTATAGTACTAAATACACAGTGATGTACCAGTCACAGAGGTGCTTGTTAGTATATTTTCATTAAAGTACTATTGTACTTGAATAGGGTTTTGAATATGGAACTTTTATTTGTCTTTGTGTTATACTGGTATTTTAATATAAGTAAAAGATCTGAATGTGTGTCCCACCTCTGCTGGTGTCTGTGCTATAAAAGTGTTTTTTGTTTTGGCCCCGAGGCCCATGGGTCCCTCTTTAGTCACTAATCTTGGTTTTGACAGGACTCTTTGAAGACTCTGCTGTCGTTCTGGCACAAACACACAAATTCTGAATTAAGACAGTACGCTAACACGCTGAATTGAACGTGCAGTGTGAGTGAATCAAATATTGGTGTCAACAACTCCCGTCAACATTGTGTTGTGTTGCTTTGGCAGCATAATATTTGTCAGGCCAACTGGTAAAAATAATAATTTATACCTACTCCAAGACAATGAGAGAACAACAGAGACAGACAAAGAGGAGGAGGAGGACAGCATGCACGCAGAGTGAGAGATGTTTTGGCATGTTTCTTTTTCGTTTCTCTTCTCCTGCCTCTAGGATCCGGCTTATTATACCAACACGCTGATGTGCAGAGAGTTATTACACATCCCAGCCTGCGCTCCTGCTTTCATCTTCAGCCAACATTCCTCCCCTCCCTGACACCACCTCTGAGAGCGTGGGCACACCCTCTTCAGTGTCAGCGCTGTTATTAAGTGGCACA
>JAUBNQ010000027.1:2790275-2801424 GCA_032353495.1 Ctenopoma kingsleyae | reverse complement strand
ATTCTGTCAACTTTAGTTTCACTCAATGTTGTAGAATGTTGAGAGTTGCGAGAGATCAGCAGCCTTTAACTTTCTTGAACTGTAAGTTCAAACTAAACAGGAAATGGTCACAAAATATCAAGACAAGTGAGTTTATATTTCTATTTCAGGGAGACCGTGGAGAGTCTGGCGCCTCTGGAGCCCCTGGTGCCCCTGGACCCCCTGGTGCCCCTGGACCTGTTGGACCTGCTGGAAAGTCTGGCGACCGTGGAGAGACTGTGAGTGACAAATCCACCCTAATTTTTCAGTATAGTCATTGTTTTGGTCTGGTCATGTTGATGACAGTTAGCCACCAATCCTAGACAACAACAACCGTGTTTTACTGCAACCTGCCTGTACATGTAACTGGTTCTTGTATTTATAGGGACCTGCTGGCGCTTCTGGCCCTGCTGGCCCTGCTGGACCTCGTGGCCCTGCTGTGAGTGACAACATCAGCACCATTAATAGATCACTACATTAGATGGAACAGAATATAGATAAAGAAAAAAACAAACTCATGATCAGTTTATCTGCCTAACAGGGACCTTCTGGAGCTCGTGGAGACAAGGGAGAGGCCGGAGAGGCTGGAGAGAGAGGCATGAAGGGACACAGAGGATTCACTGGCATGCAAGGACCTCCTGGACCTTCTGTATGTTGTTTTTCTTTTATTCTCAGGCCTACACATTCTGTATATAAACAATACATACTGTACGGTGTATACCCTTAAATTCTAACTCCTTGTTTTGTATTATTAACACATAGGGATCTTCTGGAGAGCAGGGACCTGCTGGTGCTGCTGGACCTGCTGGACCTAGAGTGAGTTCAACAACATGCAATCTTGAACTGCTCTGAGTTTTAAATTGTCAGATTTGTTATTTTCATTTTTTCATAATGTTTCATGATACTTTAATATTCAGAGACTTTAAAGTTTTTCTCCTATGCTGTGTGCAGGGCCCTGCTGGATCTGCTGGTTCTGCTGGTAAGGATGGTATGTCCGGCCTTCCAGGACCTACTGGACCTCCTGGACCTCGTGGACGCTCTGGAGAGATGGGACCTGCTGTAAGTAAAATTCTAAAACTGTCCACCTCTCCCTTTTGTCCATTTATTTCATGTTCTCCTTATTGAGAAACTATAGGGGGTTATGTTTGTTTTAGGAGTAGAAACTTACACTCTTCCTTCTTTATCCCTTTTTTTCTCTTAGGGTCCTCCTGGACCCCCTGGACCTCCCGGAGCACCTGGTGCCCCTGGTGGTGGATTCGACCTTGGCTTCATTGCCCAGCCTCAGGAGAAGGCTCCTGATCCCTTCCGCATGTACCGTGCTGATGATGCTAACGTTCTCCGCGACCGTGACCTGGAGGTCGACAGCACCCTGAAGAGCCTGAGCCAGCAGATTGAGCAGATCCGCAGCCCTGATGGAACCCGCAAGAACCCTGCCAGAACCTGCCGTGACCTCAAGATGTGCCATCCTGACTGGAAGAGCGGTGAGTTTACAGGGAATACACAGTAGCATAACATAACATAGCATGAGCCAGAAATTTTTTTATCTATATTTTTTTATCTTTATTTTGTAAGACAGATCTCATTATGTCATTATGTCGCTCACATTATGTTGTAACCCTAACCCTTCTGACTGCTCTTACCATTTCCTCTCTAAACTCTCCAGGAGAGTACTGGATTGACCCTGACCAGGGCTGCACTCAGGATGCCATCAAGGTCTACTGCAACATGGAGACTGGCGAGACCTGCGTATCACCAACTCAGCGCGAGGTTGCTAACAAGAACTGGTACATCAGCAAGAACATCAAGGAGAAGAAGCACGTCTGGTTCGGAGAGGCTATGACTGATGGCTTCCAGGTAATCATGCCACCTGTCACCTATGCTCATTTTCTCCTGTTTCTCCTTTGCTTCCTTTTCCATTCTTCTCTCATAACAGTCCCAATACTTCCTTGGTACTTCCTCTGCCCACACAATTGCAGTCAGTAATTTCACCCCCATTCTCTTTTCTACACAGTTTGAGTATGGCAGCGAGGGCTCTCAGCCAGAGGATGTCAACATCCAGATGACCTTCCTGCGTCTCATGTCCACTGAGGCATCCCAGAACATCACCTACCACTGCAAGAACAGCGTTGCCTACATGGACGCCGCCGCTGGCAACCTCAAGAAGGCCCTGCTCCTCCAGGGCTCCAACGAGATCGAGATCAGAGCCGAAGGCAACAGCCGCTTCACCTACAGTGTCCTGGAGGATGGATGCACGGTGAGGATTCTTTAATCAGTGTTCTCATCCCAGTCAATGACAGCTGAATTAGAAGACTTTGGGGATGAGTGTGCAGTGATAACTGTGTTATGTGCTTAAAACAAGAGTTTTTAAAGGGTGATTCTAACTCGCTTTTATTTTCTCTCCTTCTAGTCACACACCGGTACATGGGGCAAGACAGTCATCGAGTACAAGACATCGAAAACATCTCGCCTGCCCATCATTGATATCGCTCCTATGGACGTTGGTGCTCCAGACCAAGAGTTTGGCTATGAAATTGGACCCGTCTGCTTCTTGTAAAAAGAGAAATCTGGACTTGAAATTGTTGTTGTGTGCGTGTGTGTGTTTTATTTTTTCTAACAGTCATCTCTCTCTAAAAAAACCCCACCAAAACATTCTTCCAATGCCATTTTCCTGAGAAATATGACCCCTTGCTCCTGATTCTACAAGTTTCCATTTGGCGGTTGTTGCGATGGTTCACTTTGCCTAAAGCCTGCACTTCAACAAGATGGCGACGATGTAGGGGCATCTGCATCGTCATGTTTGGGACCACTACTTTTTTTGTTTGACTCATTTTTTGTTTTGTTTTGAATTTTTTACCATCACCAACACCAAGGATCCTATAGAGAAGACATTTTGTTTCACTGGCAACAAGAAAATAATATATGCTTCTGTAAAGTGTAAAAGAATTACTTCCCCCTCTTCATCCAGCCAAACCAGGCCTCTCTGGAGTTTACAGAAACCAACAGAAACACACAGATGACTTTTGTATTTTTATACACCACTGCGGTGAGAGGAATGAAAGGACAGTCCCAACAGACAGAATCCAATTGCTTTGTACCACGTTTCAGGTGTTGATGAATAAACGGTGAAACTGACAGCCATGTTTGTCTCTGTTGTTCTGCCCCTGCCCCCAACTCTACCAGCCCCAGACATGGATGACAACTCCATCGTCCTTATCCATTGATTTTGTAGCTGATGTGATTTGTATGTTGTTGTGGTTGCTTCCTTGTTTGTTCCTTTCTGTTTCTCCCGTTAAAAAAAGAAGTCACATTAAAACCACCAGCACAGAAACTTGGGTTTAAACCTCTTTTTTGATAAGAAAAAAAATGCTAAGGCTACCTCAGAGAAGCAAGGAATAAAAAAAACAGCAAAAAGAGAGCCCAGTGTTTTTGAAGCAAAGCCTCCAGTAGTTGTGGCAGTCAGTGGGGTAGTCAAGGTTTACTGACACTTTAGCAGAAGCAGCAGAAACAGCTTAAACATAAGGTGCTATTCTTTATTTGAGGTCTCCTGGCTGTCCAGTATGGCTATACTGTTCTTTAGTGTTAAGGCCACTCTGGCGTGGCAGGACCTTCTTGGTGCTAAAATAAAACCACAGCTTTTGCTCTTGGTGTCCAGATTGAGACAGACTTCTTCTATTTCCAGCCTAGGTAGTGCTGGCAGTCCAAGTCTAGCTCTGTTTCTGAGTTCAAGTGAAAAGTGGATCTCGTCATCACACTTTGGTGTTTGGTGTTTACCCTTTGAACTTCCCCAACCACCTTTTCTTTCATCCAAATTCTTCTCCTCCGCACATCTGTTGTAGTTTGTTTATTGTTTTCTTGTGTGAAAGGTGAATGTTCTTGAAAAATTGGAATCAATTAGAGATTTTTTTTAAAATGCACAACAGACAGAGAGACATCAGCAAAGAGTTTGTGCTAGAAGGCAAACAGACACACCCATGGGGGAAAACACCACAAGGATCTGTACCTATTTTGTATATGTATAATAAATTGAGATGTTTTTAATTATTTTGAATGCTGAAATAAAGCATGTTAAGTGGTCTAACATTGAATCCTGCCTAATTCCCTGACTGTCTCACTGACTGCCCCCCTGAATTGAGTTCAGCCAGCTTCCTACTGCACCTACTTACTGTACTACTACAGTGACTGAATGAGGATACACAATTAAAGAAAAATCTCAGAAATATTTTTTGTTTCCTCTTGTTCAATTTATACCTTTTGTAATTTCCAGGAAGGTCCAAATCTTGAAAAAGAAGCAAGTGGACATCCCATATGAAAGGAGGACGGTCTGTTGTAGCATGTTCTTAATTTTCTAAATGAGGTGTTATTGCTGCTTTTGGCAAGAAGCAGTGTGACTTTTTCTTCATCATTTAAAAAGGTGATCACTCTCCAGCCTCTCCTTTCCGTAAGCTTACACATTTGCCCGTGTTATACAAGCAGCACAATCACCGGGCAGCATTTATGTCTGCATCAGAAAAGAGGAATAACTGTGGCCTACCTCTCAGTTAGTGGAGACTCCTCGTTGCTGTCAGACAGTCTCAAGAGCTGGTGATATTTCTCCTGTGCCATTAAATCCAATGTGAAATTAAGATCTCCAACATCCATAGTCCACCAAGACAGCACATATGCAGCTACTATAATCCACTGATGGTGATGATGATATTTGTGCATCCTGAGTTGTTCTCTTCTTTTACCCAAAGTAATGTGCAGAAAGGCAAACGATCTGCACTGATCAGACAGCTGAACTGAGGGGCTGCTTTGGGCTCAACCTGTTGGCATCCGCTTGGCTTCACAAAGACACTGATTGTCCACCTCGAGGGAGGCACCTACCCAGGAACAGCGGATAGTTTTGCACTCCCAGTGGGGACCTTGATTATTTCTGCAAGAATTTAGGTCTTTATTTGAGGCCTGAGCAGAGGAATGCTGGCCTCTCTGGTTTCAGACACAGAGGAGGCTCTGTTTGCAGAGAGGAAACCACTCTGCAGGCGAGTGCGACTTTACACTGAGGGTAAACATCAGAGGGATGTTTATGAGTTGAGGCCAGGTAAAAGTAGATGAAAAAGGTAATGTACATGAATGAATGAGTGGGATTTTAAAAGCATTGAAAGGTTCAGTTTACTCTAGAAAACAAATCTTAACTTAGATATCAGTGAGCACCCAATGATAATGATTTCATTTTGATGGTAGCTCTCAAAGCATTAAGAAACTACATTTATAAAAACTTGTATTATTATAAAATTTGATTTGGGGTCAAATTAGGCTTCATCAAGGTGTTTTTAAAGTTGAATATGGATTCACAAAAAAGGCCAAAAAGGAGGAGCACCGCAGGAAGAACCAAAACCACGTTCAGTCTCCTCAGTGTCTGTTCAGTCCAGCAACAAACACAGACGGGAATATTAAGTCACCATGATCATCATCACTCTCCTCATTCTCTGGCTCACCTGTGGATTTGAATTCAAATCCTTTCCTTGTAATAGTAATTTTACCAAACCAGTTCTGTTTTTTTTCTGCTGTAAGTCGATGACAGTCTCTATCATCTGTCTTTCTGAGAAAATGGTGCATGATCCTCAGGTTCATGTTGGATTGTTATGGAGTTAAGTTCACTACAGTGGTTCCTACTAGAAATTCACGATTACATTACACTAAAAACTACAGGTTCCCATGAGTATTTACAGCGTAGTACTGAGGCTGTGTTACCATAACCTAATAACCTTAGACTCGCTCACATACTTTTTAAATAAGCCATGACATTTACTATAACCACAAACATTAAAATATATGAATCAAGTCACATAACATACTCATTGCCTCTCAATTCCTGGTGTAGCCACATATCGTTGCTATGAATTCAGTCACTTCACAACATATTTTACATTCGACTCTGTTGAACAGCATAGATGACCAATCACATTTCTTGGGGTGTGGTCTATTCCAACCCTGGCCACTCCCTGTGGCTCCGCCCCTGCATCATACAGTGCCATCCCACCAATTCCTCCATTCAGAGACTGTAGCTCTAATCACTTTGTGCTTTTCAGAATTCTTTTGCTTTTTCATGTGTCAGGATGATCATCACACTTCTCTTCCACTTAGCTGCTCTGCCACTGTGCGTAGCAGGTAATGTTGCTTAAATTCATGGACAACTCAAACTATTTGATTTCTTGCAGTATCTCTTCCAAATCATGTGCTTCAATTGTGTTTCTGCAGAGCTCTCAACACAAAGCGTCCATCAGTACCCTCGTGACATGTTCAGAGATGCTCGAGAAAATGTAACAATTAACTGCAGCCACTCCAACAGTAATTTTTACATGATCCAGTGGTACAAGCAGTCTACAAGGAGCAGTGAAATGACTCTCATTGGGTATGTGCGATACGAGTCTCGCACTGTGGAAAAGCCATTCGAAGATGTTTATAAAGTAAGTGGAGATGGGAGAAGTCCGTCATCGCTTCATTTTCAAACAGCGAGCGGAGCTGATGTCAGCGTGGTTTATTTCTGTGCTGCCAGCGATGCACGGTGCTCCATAAACCCTGTGCCTTCAACAAAAACCCTTTAACACAATCATAATATTCACCTGCTTTAACCACACAGAAAACACTGAACAGACTGATAAACACATCTAATGCAATATTCTTATTATTCAGTAGGGTGTAGTGTTTCTCTGCACAGATAACTTCACTTGACTTGCTGTGTGTCTTTACATATGTATTTAATTGGTGGCTGAAGGAGGCCACCACCCACTTTAAGTCTGTGTGTATTAGACCCACTGGGAGGATGTCGGTAAACGATATAAACGCAGATCCACTGGGGAAAACACAGTGATTCAAAGTAGCAACAAAGCTAATTAATATCACATAGTAAAACCAAATATTTTAAATATTCAACATGATCGTCTTTTTCCTGATCATAACTTTTAGGCCTATTCTGGTCTCAGGTAATATCATTCAGAAAAGATTGAAATTTTTCAATTCTCTTTCTTATATTTCGGTCTTTTAAGATGTTTGCTGATGTTTGTTTTTATTCCACAGGTGCCTCTTTTAGTGACCAAGTCCACCAGACTCCAGCTGACGTGTTTGAACTTCCAGGAAACACAGTCAAACTCAGCTGCTTACACACGATTTCCAGCTACAATCAGATTCTCTGGTACAAGCGGTCACAGAGTGGACAGTTACAGCTGCTGGGGTACATGACAGGAGTCAGTGCATTTACTGAGGACAGAGTGCGTGTGCAGTTGGATGGAAGTGCAGATGCAAACAAAAACAGCACATTAACAACTGAGAAACTCAACCCTAACAGCAGTACAGTGTATTTCTGCGCTGCTAGGTTACACAGTCTTATCTGTACCTGCTTCTCTGCACAAAAACCTCACCATCAAACACACATTTTCTTATTAGGGGTTTCAGTTACAGTGGGAGGGTCTATCTGTGGAGGAATGTTGTATTTCACCTCCCTGATCTGATTTATTAGAACCAGCATGACACTCAGCGTCTTATTTTGAAAGGATCATCAGGAGCGTCAAGGGCAGACCATGAACGTCATTGTCCATACAGTGGTTAGTGAAAGGGGATCACCACAGAGAACGGCCTCTTACTGTGAAAAAGTTGACAGTGGAGTGTGTAGTAGTGCAGAAACTGCTTGTCACTGGATATATTAGCATTCACGTCATGATTTTAATATTCTTCCTGTAGGTGGAGTTAAAACTCAACAAATTCTCCTTAACATTATTAAATACAATATGGATGATTTCATCTCCTATTTGTCCTTGTCCTAGATTTCTCAAAGGATGTCCACCTGAACAACAACCCACAAGTGACCATCAAACTCACAGCTCGGTGACTCCACAGGGTGGCTGCTGACTATAGACTTACAGTGTGTCTACACAGAAGGCCCATTGTGACTACTTTACAGCACATGTCTGACCTGTCTGCACGTAAAAACCAATGGTATATTAATAGTTGATGTTTGATTATCATTAGATTTTTTTTTTAAATAAGACTCTGACATGATAGTCATTAGATGCTATGTACTGATGATACCAACATGTGACAGGAGAGTTCATAGGCTGTCGTATAAGATGCTTTGATCAGGTGCTGTCTCACTGAGAGAGACATCTGTGCTCAGTGGATCAAAATTACTACTGCAGGTAGTCTTATATCAGATGCTTTAATTACCAATTGTAAACTCACATGTAACAGAAAAAAACATTTAAAAATATAAAAATCTTCATGTTACCCTCACCTCTATCTTCCAGGTTTTACGTGCACCAAATAGTCTAACACTGGGGGAGAGGGGTCAGTGTGCTCAGATGGACTACAATCATAACGGTTATCAGTTATCACATTCAGCTTTTAGGGAGACCGACTGTCCAATTTATAGATTGTATGGAGAAAAAGGGGGGGGCTGATTTAGATGCAGAGAGGTGGAGTTTAACACACCTCTTTCCTTTCCATTTGTTCCTCAGACCTCAGTCAGCTAAGCAGTGGCACCAGTTGATTAGATAAAACTCAAGGTCAACGTCTATGTTGAAAAAGACGTAAAATGATCTATTTTTTCCTTTGTTTCCTGGCAGGTAATGACTTCTTTTCACTGGGAAGACTTTCATTCTCTCTGTTATCCATCACTAAAGAATGTCTCTTATTTCTGTATCCAGGCGGTTGTCTGGGGATTGTGGTCCATCAGAGTCCCTCTGCTCTCATCCGGAGCACCAGTGACAAAGAAGTGCGGCTTGTCTGCACCCACGGACAAACTAACTATAGAGTGATGCTCTGGTACCAGCAGCTGCCCGGACAGACAGATATGAAACTCATTGGATATTTGGAGTATACAACTGTCCAAATGGAGAAGCAGTATGAACAGCAGTTCAACATCAGTGGAGATCTGAGTCAGAATGATGCAAAAAACGTTTCTTTAAAATTCCTGCTGACCGAGGCTGCGGACAGTGCAATGTATTATTGTGCAGCTAGCTATGCACATTGACACAAAACCTGTCTCGTGCATACAAGAACTCTGTACTTTCTATCACCATTTGTGGTTTTATATATGACATTGAATGTCGGGCACCTGTTTCAGTGGTTATTTGGGTTGATAGTCTGATAGGCTGTCACCATGTGCTAATGCTTGGGATTTGAGTGGCAAGAAGTGCTGTAAAAGTTTTGAGAAGGTGTTGCAAAATCAGTCATTACTCATTCCTGATCTGTATAAAGTAGCTTTTTCAGACCAGTGACATTTTTGTCTAAACTTTTTTTAAACTGTACATTTGACAGTTAAATGATTTTATATATATTGGGCCTCATTCACCAATTGTTCTTGAGAAGACATTTCTTCTTAAAGCCCACATACAGTTTTCACAAAGTTCAGACATTCACCAATGTTTATTATTTGGAATTTGTTCTTAGGCAAGAACATAATCTATTTACATTCAAGAGCACATGTACACACATTTGAGTGCTGACATGTTTGTACAATATAACTGGTTATTACATTTTCTTTGCTTCTGTAGTTGTAGAATATAGGTCTAAATTAGATTTACATTTCAATCATATTTTAAAAAAATATTACTTAATGATTATTTCCATTTTTTTTTTACATTGTGGTCTTTTTATTTAATAAACACTACACTTTAATAAATCAAAATTACACAAATATTCTTAAAAACAAAGTTAAGAAAAAGCTAATCGTCCCAGCAACAACATTACATCAGTTTCCTGTAATGTAACATCATTTTTCTTTGACCAACCCTCAGTGCTCAAATTTTCTTAGAAACTAATAACCAGGTTTCCATGTTTGATGTTTCCATTAAGATAATATAACTCAGATCTGGTTGAGATCTTTCCAGTGAGACATCAAGGCAAATGTCAAATATACATACAACCAGTTTTATCTGATCCCAAATCCCCCTGGAATATTCTGAGCATCCTGACTTCCAAATAAGATGAATGAACCTGAAGTGCCACCTTAGTGTATACAGTTAGGTCCATAAATAATGGAATGATAAGGGTTTTTGGTGAACGACCACATTGAAGTCTTGAAACACTCTTGAAGAAACAAACTTTCAGCTTTAATTCAAGGGGTCTGACGAAACTGTGGCATTTAGCATTCAGGAATCAGGGTCGACGCCAGAGCTTTCTTAATGGACGGGCAATTAATTTTGACAGGGGGCACTCTTCCGTCTCACCACTTTGTTATAATTATATAACAAACAAATGGATGATTGGACAAACGGAGATTAAATCGAGGTCGGCTAATACACTGTCAGTACACACAGGTGTGCTTACGCTATAGTACACAACTACTACATAGTACCCAACATAACCGTATAAAGCACATGTAAACCAAGTCCACCAAATGTATATACTTACCATCTGTTAAGCCACACAAAGCACCGGTACACATAAATATACAGCCATACAGTATCTGCTCGGACCCTGAGTAGCCACAATTACAAAAGTGCAAACTGTAAAACTCTTAAATTGCAAAGTGTACAAAGCAGGACGGACATTTGGGGCACAGGTGGATTATTGAACTCACCATTAGAAGAGCTGGAGTCGCCGGCTACAGTTGCTAAATCTCCCCAACATGACACCTTTCCATTTTAATTTGCACAAACTAAAACAAGCCAAGTGTTCCTTAGAAGTCCCGAGTCTAACTAACTTGAATGGACGGGCCTGGCCCCCTATGGCCCGTCCATGGCGCCGACGCTGTCAGGAATTAAGGCCATTTTCATAAACACACCCCAATTTATGGGGGACTTATAAATAATAGAATAAAACGGTAACACTTTACAATAAGGGTACATTAATTAACCTTACTTAATGCCTTAATAAGCATTTAGTAATGGTGTTGAGCGAACATGTGAACTTTGACACCTCGACTGATCTCGACCTACCAAAAGGAAGTTACGCCTTTGAGGATGAACAAGTAAGTGGACAATCTTAAGTAATCATTCATCAACCCTTATCAACCCTTTAATAATATTACATAATACTTGGATTAGCCCATAAACCCTAAATAAATTTTAACAAGAGAAAATTTTAAAATACTGCTTAATGTTATTTAGTGTATTAAACAACTATTAATTAATACTTATTACTACATTAAGTAGGG
>JAUBNQ010000027.1:2756267-2769451 GCA_032353495.1 Ctenopoma kingsleyae | reverse complement strand
ATATGAGTGGTTCGTGCACGAGTCCCGATGTGTTTTTTACACTGAGATTAATGGGATACATGACAACAACAGGTTTAGCATAATGAGTCGTGTGATGGTGATTTCAGAAACCTGACAGCTGGATGTGTGTAGCTGTTGTATGCAGGCTGATGAAGGTTTTAAATTTGAGGTTACGCAGGTTGTTTCCCTCCAAAGTGAGAACCGCCAGACTATAGAGCGGAGCCAGAGCATCACTGTCAATCTGAGAGATGTTGTTGTTACTCAGCTGGAGCACCTAGACAGACAGACAGGTAATGAGACAGACAGGCATATAGACAACTTGGTACACACCCATAATGATTTCAACAGCGAGTAACGTACAGTACCTCTAGTGCAGGCAGCATATCCAGGCTCCCATGCTGCACAACAGTCAGTTTGTTGTTTTGCAGGTACAGTTGTCTGAGCCTGGAGAGGCCTCTGAACACACCGGGACCAACCGTCACTAACTGGTTATAACTGAGGTCCAGCTTCTCCATGTTGTCCAGATACTCCAAGCTGACAGAAGCACACAGAGGCAAATATGTGATGACACTCAGGCAAGCGCATACGGAGCTCAGTCCATGTGGGGCTGTATATTGTGCTAGTGATTGGTTACTCAATCTAACTGGCCAGTTTCTGGTTTTTGGCCACTTTAGGCAGATAAATAAACTAACTCTATCCAATAACCTTCCATCACGCTTTCTCAAACCAAGTCCATTTTTTAAATATCACCCTGTTTCTGCCATTCCGCCTTTCCAACCTACACTCATGCAACCCTGCTTCACCCCATCACCACCTTATGCTGAAGGGCACTCCGGGCATTTACTCATAGTTCCATCATTCTCTCCTGGCTGATTCCTCCACCACCACCAGCGTCTAAACCCAGGCCTTTCATCTATTACCTGTCCTCGCTGACCAAGGAGCTGCAAGGCTGCTTTCATGACTCATGATTCTATCCACCAAGTATCTCTTTATTTTCACACAATAACAATGTTCATATACGCTCTATTGATCTCTCCTTATTGAACTAGTTAATGTACATTCCAGTCCTCACCTATGGGCACAAGTTTTTGGTAAAGACACAAAGTATGAGTTGAAGCTGATTGAGTTTTCTTTGCAGGATGACTGGGTTCACTGGAGCATGGAATATGATGGTGGAAGAAAAGTGGATTTCTGTTGCGCTTTGAGAACTGACAGAGTGACAAATACCTGTATCCAGATATATAATGCAAGCTGTTGTGCTCCAGGCGTAGCTCTTTAAGAGCCGACAAACCAGACGAGAAGTCAACAGTTAGAGTTGTCAGTTGGTTCCAACTGAGATCCAGCTTCTCCAGGAAGGACAAAGAGAAAAAAGCCTGCAAAGAGAGAAAAATAATTATTTACATTTCAGTATTCCCTGCTCCATCTGCGTCCTTTTCCTCAATCTGTTCCTTTCACATTCAGTTTCAGTCCTGGCCTTTCAACTCCCCAGCTGAGAGTTACTGCTACTACTACTACTATTACTACTACTACTATTACTACTACTATTTGCACTGTGTGTTTGCTGATATTAACAGTCAGTATTTCCTCATCAACTTACAAACTGTTTTCAGTGCACAAAACTTTCACTTCAACTAACAATTCTGGTCCTTTCACCTCTATAATTCAGCACCTGTTAACTGCTTTCAGTGTTTCCGCATCAACTGCTTCCATCTCATACTCTTCAGATGACAGTTCATCTCATTTTAATCTTGTAATTTAAACGTGAGTTGATTTCAGTGAGTAACTACAACACCTGAACTGTTTCCAGTGTACGATGCTTCTACATCAACTGTCTTCATGCCAGGTCACTAATAAAAATCTTTTTAAGTCTGTGTTTACACACACATCAAGGCTACCTCACCCGTCCTGCATTCTTTAGGAGCACTGGTTCTGCACATCGTTAGAAATCAGCACTATATGTCTGATGTGTTTAAAAGCAGAACCTGAACACTTTCACTTCACATACCTAAATTTGATCCCCGTGTTTTTACCTGTGGTTGTATTTCTTGTATCTGACTGTTGCTAAGTACCAGCACCCGCAGGGACCACAGTCCAGTGAAGGCTCGGCTGCCAATCTCGCTCAGATTGTTTCCCCCGAGTTCCAGCAGCCATGTACCATGTGGAAGGTTCTTGGGAACATGTTCGAACCCACGGGCGTGACAGTCCACCAGGTTGGCGTGCTCATAACAAACACACTGGTGCGGACACAACCGTGAGCACTCGGCTGACGGGAAAATGAACGGGGTTGAATATAAGGAAAAAACGATGAGGAAGGTCCAGAAAAGGAGACACATATTTCCCCCAGATAGAAGGACCAGCGACGACAGCTTGTTCAGAGGAGCAATTGAAGCTGGAAAGCCGAATCAAGCTTGGTGGTTTAATTGTGATACTGTCTGACAGTCGATGCAGATGAAGCTGGGAATTAAAAAAGCAAACACAATGCAAATATTTTAGTTGACATTTAACATCTAATAAACAATTAAAGCCACATACATTTTTTGTCTTGTTTTGTTTTGGGTATGGTTAAGGCTCTGGAAAATCAAAACAATGAGCTTGAAGGGGCTAAAAAGCTCTATACAACTGAGGGAAAATGAAGTGTTAGTAGTTTTCTCTCACTTAAAGCCCCTTTTCCATTACACACTCCAGTTAATTGTTAAAGGCACCTTACAATGCCTGTTTGTCCACTTCGATTTAAAAATAATCTGCATTACACATTTTAAGAGGAAGGAAATACACTTATGTATGTTAGACCTAAAAACACATTATGTGTTGCATTCAGTAACTCTGAATGTAAACTTAACTTTTGTTATTGTTTACACTAAAAACTCCACAAGAGCAGCTTTGATGTGAAATACTATAAATTGTGTATATTTAAATCCAAGAGCAGCACACCACAATAAAAAAATATATAAATAATTTCATTACAACATAACTTATGTGGTTTTATTTTGGTTTTTAATATGGGGTCATGTTCATCTGCTCTATCCTTACTTTACCATTCAATTATATTTACATAATCATAGTGATTAAGGGCCAAGCAGAGATTATATTCAGTGAGCATCTCTGATGACACTGCTGCTTTCACAAGATAACATCATGCAGTATGAAATAAATAATGCATTTTCAGGATTAATGCCTTATTTACTGATAGTTTTCATTATTAACACTAACTGATATTTGTATGACATAAACAGAATAATATTTTTAGTTTTGCTATTGATTGATAATAGATGTTAAGTCTCATTAAACAATATGCACTAAACTATGCAGTAGGTCCGTAGTTTTAATACAAAATCTGACAAACAAGAGATTAAGGGTTTCTTTCCCTCCGGCTCACCTCTCCCGCTGACGAAGACCGCAGACGTCTCCATGCTGGATCGTTAACCTCTTCATGTCCTCTGACTTTACTGGATGACACACAGGAAGCTGATGGACAGAAAGTAAGAAACAAAGACAGAGCTGTGCTGGTGGTGGTCAAGGTAATGATGCTGATGGTGACTCGCAGACTCAGTGCAGTCAGCTGTGTCATTAATCCTCTAATCCTCTCCAGTCACCAAATGTTTCCTCTCATCCACTGAACTCTGGCAGTTTGTCTAATGTTTTCATCATGTCTCTGTCCCTCACTCTCATTTTATGTTACTGACTTTACTGTTATATAAAGACTGTTAACATCTGAAGGGTTTGTTTGTGTACAATTTTTCAGTGACAGAATGAGCCAGATGGGCGACAGAGTACAGTAACACACTGTAAAAGGAACAAAACCACATGATGTAAATCTGTTAATATACAGTATGTTGAGTCTCTTCTGTACATGGAATGGAAGAGACATCCTCCTATATAGAGCTTTTTCAGGTTTCTTTGAGATGAGAGGTGAGCTTATTCAATTTGAGAATCCTAGGTCAGAGCATTTCACTGTTCCAAAGACCTCTGAGGGAAATTTATCATTTGTGAAAACTGAGCCATATTAGCTAAAGAAATCTTGATTTTGACTTGATTTGATCTGCAAAGCAAGCACTGATACACCCAATACCTCTATCCAGCCTCCCTTTATTTACTGTCACATTTCATATCACTTTTAAATTCACGGTTTCATTCTTCTACATTATATTATATATCATTTTTAATTAGTCTTAAAATACTACTTTACCTTGTTAAACTGTAAACTTGAAGTATTTTGGTTTGGGAATGTTTTGTCAGCCAAAACACAAAAACAATGTTTAGCTTTTTAGATTTAACAACAGTACGTACAGAAGTACGCATGTTTGCGTCATGACGTCGCTGGAACGAACGGAAACGTGCGACTGCGGAAGTGGTGCGCTGCATATGGCGAGTGAACCAAAACAAATAAGAAATGTCCAACGAGCAGTTTTTCAGTGGTTGCGGTGATGTTTTTTTATAGATGTATCGGTGGTGTTGACCGAGCCTGAAGAAGAACGCTAGGAAACATTAGTGACACAGTCGTTTTAAATTCCAGCTAACAGGTAGCAGAGAAGGAAGGTAACGTTATGTTGGCGACACTTTGAAAACATGGCTGCACGAACGAGCCGTAATAACAGCCAGTAAGGATAAAGCAACTAGTCATTTTAGAATTCATAAAGTGGAAAGGTAGGCTGGTTGAATATCTCTGTAACTAACTAAGCTTTGACATAAGCTAAAATGAAAGTCATATTATGAATTGCGTCTGTGTGACAGCTGCTGTTTGTCCGCTCGTGTTTTGCAGCAGCTATGGCGGAAGCCGGAGCTCATCTGACCTCCACCTCTGGGAACGAGCGGCCGTCGGTGTTCGAAGTCCTGGCACAAGAGTCTCTGATGGAGGCCGTCAAACCTGCACTGAGACACGCCGTGAAGGTGAGTGGAAGCAGGATTTATCTTTACTCTGAGCCTATATAATCCAAAATAAGGCTAGGATTAAACAGTGGTGAAATATAAGACTGTGTTTGCAGTAAAATGCTCATGTTACATTAATAGACAGTATCAGGGGTCTAGCATGTGAGAAAATATTAAGTATGTTTAAAAAGAGTTTAACATATTTTGTTATACTATCATTACTACAGAAAACGCAGTACTCCACTTTATTATTACTTCTCAGTTACAATAGAAAGGTTTATTTAGCTGTTTTCATTTCTACATGCATCTTGAGCTGGTGAGGATGCTGACAGGCAGCTTCGCTCAGCTGATAACGTGTTACTGACAGTTCAGTGTACAAAATTCAAGATTTTTTCTGTCTTTGCAGTAGCCATGGTGACACAGGTTTATGTCAGCAATGATAACAGAAATAGTTTGATACTGATCTGCAAATAAACATCAGCTTTGATCCTAACAATCCCACCAATGGTTACCTTCTCAGGTTCTGGCAGAGTCCAACCCGGCCCGTTTTGGCTTCCTGTGGCAACGCTTTGATGAGCTCTACTTGCTGCTGGACCTCCTCCTTCAGAACCACTTCCTGTCTCAGTGCAGTGCTTCCTACTCTGAGAACTTCTACGGCTTGAAAAGAGTGTCAGGAGGGCGGGGATTTTCTGTTTGCATGGGGCTCCACAGGCAATCACACTGGCGCTCTCTTCTTCTTCTGTGCCTGGTGCCATATCTGCGAGCTAAGCTGGAGGCAACGCTGGCACGGCAGAGGGACGAGGAGGACTTCTCCATTCAGCTAGCACAGACCAGGAGCCAGAGGCTGTACCGGGCAGCCGTAGCAGCGTACCCGTACGTCAGCTCAGCCTGGCAGGCATGGGTCTTCTGTCAGCAGCTGCTCTTTGTCTTCGGAGTCACCAGGACCCATAGTCCTCTGCTGTGGCTGGCCAGGGTGAGACTTGCACGACTTAATGCCCAGGATATCAGAGACATGGAGCTGAAAAGCAGCAGCAGTGGCAGCCCTTGTAATGGAAGGTACATCTCAGCTTAATCATATTCTTCTTCTCCATGTCTGTGGAAACAGCTTTCACTAGAAACCACTGGCATGAACGTATGTCCTGTCTTCAACATGCAGACAAACAAAATTGTGACAATAAAACATTGTTCCATGTCGTGGCTAGTGATCAACAACACCACAGGGTATCTTTAAGTCAGGTTAACAGTATCTATTTAAGGGTAACCTTTGCAGCTTTAGACGTCTGGTGGAGCAGCTTTTCCTCCTGCAGCTGAGTCTTCTACATAATAATAACACTGGAGTTTGTGCGCAGGCTTTATCTTAAGTAAAGTAACATTGTGTTTATAGAGAAGGTGCAGCGTGAAGTAAGCTGCAGTTCTAGTACGCTGCGTTCAGGGACAGCATGGATTATCGGTCATCTGCATTTTGAAACTGTGGATTTAATCCCCATAAAATTCTGAGAAATTCACTTTAAGAATATGTTATTTAATGTGGATCTTGGATTATGATCTAAGATCACCACCCACAATGCATTGTTCTTCTGTTTGCAGCCTGGTGCAGAAGGCGTGGTGGTTGGTGTCACAGGCAGCAAGGGGTGTGGCTGTCTCCCTCTCCACCTCCCTGTCCTTAGGTGTCTTTTTCCTGCAGTTCCTGGAGTGGTGGTACTCGTCTGAAAACCAGAACACTGTGAAAACCCTCACCTCCCTGCCGGCTCCTCCGCCCCCTCTCCACCTGCAGGAGGAGCACAGCTGCAGGGATTCTCCATCCGTCTCAGCTAATCACCACAAAGAAACCCAGCTGGGCTCTGACAGCAGGAACTGTCCTCTGTGCAGGAGGCCGCGCACAAATGCCACAGTGCTGTCCACCTCGGGCTTTGTCTTCTGTTACCGCTGCATCTACGTGTACGTGAAAGCCAACCATCGCTGTCCGGTCACCGGTTACCCCACTGAACTGCAGCATCTTATTAAGATCTACTCACCGGAGAGCTAGACCTCTAGTGCAACCTCTGACTTTTTTTTTTTCAAACTGTCAGCTGTGCGTGACCAGTCAGCCAGTGACCCTCTGCTGCAACGTTGGTATTGTTGGATACGCACATCATGTTTTTCTTTTGTATAAATTGTATAAAAGAGATTTCTGTTTATAAATCCACTAATAAATCATTGCTAATTAAGAGTCTTGAATTTATTAACTGCAGTAATTTGTAAAATGTTCCTCAGACTCACAAAATCTACTGTGTTCAGTACAGTGAGGGGAGAACTGATAGAAACAGACACATGTAATTAAAAAATAAAAAATTCTATACACATTATGAATATTTTTAAAATGACCTGCGCATCTACCATGTGGCAATAAAACTCAATGTAACTGTGTGTAGTACAAAAATAATTTCTATCCATAATTTCAGCTCTAAAATAACTATTTTTGGGAATCTGTATTTCTACACAAATACTTTGTAATCACAGTTGTCTTTGAAACAGCAGACGCCTTAAAATAGTGAAGTTACCTGGGTCTTCAGAAGTCTTCTGCAGAGATGGGAGAACCTGATAGAAGGATGACTCCCTCCATCAAGCAGAACTGTATATAATAGTGGTTGGATGGAAGCCGAAGACATACGTCAGACCACTGGAACCAAACCGTTACAACCTTGAAGAAAACTTGCTCCACAGTACAAAAGACAGTTCACCTGTCAGCACAACAGTGACCCAAAGCATTCAGCAAAGGCAACGCTGGAGTGAATTTGGGATGAGAAGCAGGAACAGGAGGAGAACCTCAGTGCAATCTGGTACAGAATACTGGGAAATGAAGCGTTCAGTGAATTGCTTTATTGAGTTAACGGACAAGTTTAAGAACAGGCCCACTTAAAAAAAAAAAAATAAAGCAACAACAACAAAGAAACAGTCAGGACCAACGGCACAACATTACAGTGAGTAATAAAAAAAAAAGGGCTTCATTAAAATGTCCACAAACCCCAGAAACAAAACTGAGTGTGAAGAATCACAAGAGTCACCTTCCCTTTGTAAGTTCCTGCAACACAATTCATCAGCAGGAAACTGGGACAAGGAAAAAAAAGAAAGGGGGCTGAAACTTCGAAAAAAGGGACAAGTATCATCATCAATATTCGTCACAGTAATAGATTGCTCGAATAGCGTGTATTGCACATGTGAACACATAGATGCACTTTTATATACATGTGAGTCAGCGAGAACGAAACACATGTCGTATTGTCGCAACAGGAAAGAGTCTGAAGAAAACAACAAGAGAATAGTCAGGAATGTACGTCTGATCAGTTCAAAGAAAAACTGTCGCATTGTTCCGTGAGGAGCTGGACGAGAGAGAGAGAGAGAGAGGCAACGGAGGACGTCTCCCCTCGAAAACAGGAGGAGGTAAAAGTGAGAGAGAGGTGACAAGTGACACTGAATCTGAACCTTACCTGTCCCACCCGAGAGTCCAAAAATATACCCCCCCCCCTCCTGTCATCATAGCAGGACACTACATTTACACCACAGTATCAAACATATCAAGAAATATACAGTATTAAGTCATGTAGCAAAATAGTCTGTGTGAAAGTGTATATTTCACCGTAGTGTGTGTGTGTGTGTATGTGTGTGTGTGTGTGGGGAGGCTGCGTAGCCTCTGGACTGGGGACGTGTCAGCACTATTCAGATTTTGTTTTTTAGAGATTCAAATGTACACATTAGAAGCTCCAGTGGTGCAGATGGCCCCTCTGAGCTGAGAGGGAGCATCTTTAAAGCTTAGCTTCAGTCCCACAGTCTGTGCTTATGTGTGCCCTCTGGCAGCGGTGCAAAACCAAGCGTGTGTGTGTGTGTGTGGTACTGGCTACAACATAAAGGCTGGAGTGTGTTTGAAATGAGGCGGCTCGAACGACGTTTTGTCTCACATCAACACGAAACAACGGCGCTGAACCACCTGGACACACAGATCAATAAATCAGTCAGTCAATACTGTCTGTCCATTTCACCTGACAGATAACACACACGAACAGCTCTCGACCACGTGTGAAACCTAGAGACGGTCAATGTCAGCTGTGATGCTGTCTGCTGCGCTACCATGGCAACACTTAAGCGAGATGTTGGAGTCTCTCTCTCTCTCTTTCTCTGTTGTCCTGTCAGTGTTTTATTGCTTTGAACATGTGAGACCCAGAGGAAGCAGCATCAGCTACACTTGCTACACCACAGAGGGTCCTGGGAAACGGACTTTAGTGAGGCTGTAGACTAGACTGTGTCCGGCAGATAGCTTACTGACTGTCGCTCAATAGTGTTTATGTGCTGAGTTTCTGTACACGTGGATAATAGAGTGGTCCAGTTCTGAAGCTTTGTGTCCACTGGGCATCTTCAGTGAGCAGAAAAGTGGTAAACGGTCGCTTATGGGCATGTTTGTTAAAAGTGAACTGTGCTTTAAGGTAGCCAAGCCAAAAAAAAAAAAAAAAAAGCAGAGCATTTAGCATGTTTGTAGCAGAAGAAGCTGGAGGTTGCTTGCTCCACTGAAAAGAGAGTCATGGTTCCCAACACCCATGTTCTAATAAAGAAAAAGGCTAACAAATAGCTAGCTAATAGATAGGTTATTAGAGAGTTGTCCCTCGTCAGAAGATTGTTTTTCAAGCTTTAACACTCTACTGCACTGTATTGAATTAGCATCTGGTAATAGCCATGCCAAATGAAGCTGGTTGTGGACTTTTAAAATTATTATTTTGTTTAAATTTGTGCATTACAGTAAATGAGATCATAGTGAGTACGTTAATGGCACTTGAGCAAAGACTTCAAGGTTGTTTTATCAAACATTAGCCTACAATTGGCTTTTTATTCAGATGAATTTATCATTTTGGTATGATGTCGGCAATGCAAGCTCACTGTTATATAACACAATTAACACAGTGTAGGTATTGCCATATTTTAAATGAAATGTCTGCCTCTGGCTGCAAAAACTAGCAGTTAGTTCATGTCTAAGAGCAGTTTCAGGTGGTAATTCTCTGTGGGTTCACTGTTATGAATGAACCCTTTCTTATTATCATTTCATACACTGGTAGAGTAAAATTATTGATTGTAGCTACTTTAAACTATAAGCTACCACCATCTAAGCTAATGACAATCAACACTTGCTAATGTTAGCTTTGTCACAGACATCTCTCGCCGTCTCTTGAACGCCCACCTACTGCTGCCACTGAGCACAATATGTCTTCCTCCACCATCTTTGATTTTACATTGTTGTAATGCATTTCATGGAGGTCTTGGTCAAGGTAAATTAATGTATTTCTGTTACCTTACAACTTCCTGCACAAAAATGTGCCACTGAGTGACTGAATGTCTGTGTTACAGGAGAAAATCAATTCATATTTAACGTGACCGAATATCAAACTGGACTACAAAAATACATCATCCCTGGACCAATCTATTTATCCAGTCATGACCTTTGACCTGAACATCCCATCCCATTTTCTGCAGTGGCTGCTGTTTGCCTGTTGAGGGCAGCGCTGCCTGCCTGAGGAACCGCAGCTCATTGTTCACCTCCAACAACAACTACCACCACTATGACAACATCAGCCATCCTCATCACCTGTAAACAAACAGGTGACAGTCTGACTGCAGGACCTTAAAAACATCAAATCTCTCATCAAATCACTATATATACTTTTTTGTACAAAAAAGAGAAAGTATTTTTATACATATGTCTATGTACAGATATAGAAAAGTGACCACACTGAGTCTGATGTGGCACAACTGTGGGCAACTGGACAGGTTACAGTTTTTACATCAAACAGGTAATAATACAATAAAACTTTACAACAACAAAACAAACAGGAACGTGGTGGTCATAGTGGTGTTTTAGAAACGTGCCACAATCCCACAATCCCCTTTAGAGAAGAAGAGGCCGGGCTCAGGTCACATGACTCTCAACTAAAATGAGTGAAAGAGAGAGACAGGACTGATAGAGAGGTGGAGGTTTGTAGTGATGCAGTTTGATTTAGTAACGTTTAAAAAAATTTACACGTGGAAAACTGAGCTAATCCTGAGATACTTCCACCAGATTCCATAAAAGTCTGATTGAATATTATTATTGATATTACTATTAATATTCAATGGAGAATTTTACTGGAGATTTCTAGTGTGTAATGATGGCTTTAGAAGCTTCCCTCAAAAATGTTTTTCAATTTGTCAGATCTGAAACAACATACACAATTCTTTATACATTTCTGAATATATATCAACTCTCTGTCTCTCTCAAGGTTGCTAAATAGTGAGAAAATAACAAATTAAGGCATCCAGATGAAGAAACAAAGACTGACTCTGAAGTTGAACTGACGTGTTAAAACGACAGCAGTTTATATGAATGTGTGTCTGTGTGTTTGCGTGCGTGCATCGGTGTGTTTCTTCAGTCCTGATTGGCTGTTTAGTTTGCTGAGGTGCTGCGGTGATGCTGTTTTGTGGTTTCTGACTGAATGATTGGTTTTGTTTTTTGTGAACAAAAAGGCACCTAGTTCCTCCTCTGCTCATTTGAAAACTGGTTGTTCCTCCTCTGCCAGCAAATCCTGTGTTCCCTCTGCCTGTCCATCTGACAGACACGCAAGAAGACAAGTCGTCCACTTGGAATATGACGTTGGGAATCGAATGCAGGCTTTCCACAGTCAGTGGAAACAGAGGAGTAGGTAAGAAATAAAAAGAGAGAAGAATGACTGAAGAATTCAGTGGTGCTGTGTACAGGTGGTAAAGTATACGGGTTACAAGACACATATCCTCAAGAAGCTCTCCTCCTCTGGTTTCCATGGAGATGCTAACAAGTCGTCTGCTCCTCCTGGGTTCACAAACCACTAGAAAAGAGATATGTCCATTCTTCACAGGTCCCGTGTTCTCCTGCTTCCACAATGTTTTCCTCAGCCAGTCGGAATTCTCCTCAGCGGCACATTTCCACCTTGTGTGTGTGTACCTACACAAACTGAGCGGAGGAAGAGGAAGAGGAGGTGCTAGAAGGAGGTGAAAGTGAAGTTTTTGTGTGCTTCTTACTTAGGCTCCTCCTACAATACAGGCTCCTCTTCCATTGGCTCCTCAGTGGATCTGCGGGCAGATCAAAATCAATCAAATAAATTTAACTTCTTTTCTGATATGAACATCTTAAACAACTAAACTGGTTCTTTAAAACCAGCAGCTTATGTTGCTAATGTTAGCAAAATATGCAAATTAAGATAGCAGAAGCATGCCTTGAAATCAACTCACTCCACCCACCCCTCCCTATTTCTACTAAAAATATCTTAAAAATGTTGCATACTGTATCTTTAATATAACGCTAGAGCTGAATAGTTTAACATTTAGCACTATTGTGAGGCTAATAGGCTTGTACTGTACATAGTCACCACAGCGCACTGCTGACCTGCTGGTTTCCGTATCGTCGGGAACGGAGCCCGGCTGCTCAACATCAACACTAAGGGAAGCCATGGCACTGACTGTTTCTGCTTCATCCTTCTCCGATTGGCCCTGAGCACCAAGGGGGCCATCCAACGGCGAGTGCCCGCACGTCTGAGACAAACTCTGGAGACAGGACCAGTGTTTACCTGCAGGGGGGAGAGAGCCAAACACAGAGATTAGAAAGAAGCCACATTACAGCTTCTCTTCATCATGAACAGTATATTTACTGTATACGTGTGTTTCTTACTCTGGATCTCTATTACTCTCTCCAGTGAGGCGCAGGCTTTTGGACATGGCTTCTCCTGAGGCCACTGAAATACAGAGTCACACTGACAGAGACAAAGACCATGTGTTCACAACAATGTCTGAGCAAAACATATGTAGTGCACAAACACATACAGCCCACAAGCACAAATATGTTCTGATCTGTTATAAGCTCACTTACTGTTTCAAAGGAATAGTTCAACATTATCGTGCATCATCTCACTGATAAGTTGATCATCAACTTATAAACACAGAGTTGTTGAAATGTCCAGTTATCTGCTCTGGCTGTGGCAGTGTCAGAACACATGACAGCAGCTAATCATGTCTACTTGAGCTGAAGACTGCAGAACTTGTGTAGCCCCAGTTTGACAAAGTTAAACACTGTGCATATTTGAACTGTTAAAGGTTTAAAACATGAATATGTATGTAATAATCTGACTCTCCATCTCACCGGGTCTCCCAGGAGCGCAGAAACACAGGCCTCTGATGCATCACAGATGGCGGTGAGGTCATGACCGCCCTCCAGCGCCATAACAACTCGCCCACCCGCGAGACCCATCAGCAACTGCGTTAGCTGACCGAAACCTGCCAGCACATACCAG
>JAUBNQ010000027.1:2723378-2739073 GCA_032353495.1 Ctenopoma kingsleyae | reverse complement strand
GAGCGAGAGAGCGAGAGAGAGAGAGAGAGAGAGAGAGAGAGAGAGAGAGAGAGAGAGAGATTGATTAGTCTGGAAAATGTTGTCAGCGTCAGAGCAGACTATTACATCATTCATTGCACATACACACACACACACACACACACAGAGACAGACAGAGGCAGCTCCTATTTCATTCAGATGAGCTGTGATAGTGTTGTAAGACAGTGAGGAACACGTCGTTCTCCTGCCTAAAAATAGCCACGAGTCTAGCATTAGCCTAGCACCGGACAGCACTGATTTTGAACTACCCTAACATTACCTTGACATTAGCCTAGCATATATTGAGCACGACTAGGCTAAAGGACACTGCAGAATATGTTAACATGCACCACACATATTAATAGAGACAAATGGACTGAGGAGCTGCTGGTATTTATAGCAGTATGGTGGGCATAAAAAACTAAAGCAGGACAAAGGAAAGAAAGAAAGAAAGCAGTGTTGCAGGAACAGCTAGTGAACTCTTGCATTAGAGAAATGAGTGTCATACAGTGGGAAACGTTCAAACTCTAAATGTGTCAGTGACAAATGCACCACCTTGTACTGAGCTGGATTTGTGGCAGCCACTTGGGCTAATCAGTGTGACAGATTAATATTGATTTCCTGCTTCAGGCACCAGCGTGGCATTAGCTGACATTTCAGCTAGTGAAATGAAAGATATGTCAGAACTCGTCAGAAAGAAATCATCAGCTTTTCAAGACTGTCAATGAAATAAAAGTCTTGGAAACATTAGAGACTATGTCCAATCAAGAGGAATCAACTATATGAACATTATTTTAGTAACCAGTTACTTAGATAACATGTTCACATAAAATAACATTTTAGTTAGAATTGATAATGTCTCCTTGTCAGGTTCCTGACATGTGTGTGTTATCAGCACTTTCTCGAAACATTTCACCTGGTTTCAAAGAAATAACTGTTCAAGGCCCAGAAAGGTAAAACACATAAATATTTCACAAAATAATCAAAGACTAAAGACAAACTTAAAAAATAAATCCATATTTATGTTTCAGAACGTTTTTATTTCCCTCCTCTCTACCTGAATTATTGTATCATGGCCCTTTAGTTTTATCTTTGGAGACTCCTGAGCCTAAGCTGGATGTCACTGGAGTAAACTAATTAACTATAATTAACTCTATATGAACCAATTAAAAATAGCTCCAGCTACAACAGCTCTTGCTGATACATCAGTATCAGTAAAGTGTTTTATTAAATCTGTTTAGTACACAGGTCACAGCCTGATTTCCTGCAAACAAGCACTTTTACTTTTAATACAAGCTAAAGTTTGTTGATAATACTATTGCACTTTTACTTAGGTACTTTTCTTGGGAGTATTATTGTTTTGTTTTCTTTGCTACTAGTATTTTTCTTCCACTACATATATTTATTTACAACCAAATATCTGCATAAGAAGTAGTTTGTGGGAATTTAAATTTAGCCATGTGTAAAACTCCACTATGTCAATAAACACTATTTGAAAACTAGGCTAAGTCAGGAACAGTTGGTGCAACCGGCTGCTGGAGGTCAAGTGGTTATATTTGCTCGATGCTGAATTAAAATGAATATTTTGGGAAACTGACTGCTGACTACTGTACTTTGTATCAGTATTACAGGATCCATTCATACATGCACATGTTTTTTGCAAGTACAAAAATAAAAAAAAGCAAATAATAGGAGGTGGTGGGAGATTAAGAGTTGGTGCAAATTGCTGACGCCTTTTAACCACTACAGAAGAAGAGGACACAACTAGATGAGATAAGTGTAGAGATGAAAAAAATGTGGAAAATATGGAGGAAAGTCAGCATTTTTTTATTTTTTGTTTGACTCATGTATATGGATGATCACGGATGTCATGATTTATCTGCAGAGACTGTTTCCATTACTTTACACTTTATTTGTAACAATACAGAACTGTTTTTGACATTTCTGGTCCTCCTGCTCAAGCATTTTTAATGTGCAAATTTTAAATGTGCATAAAAACTAGTGGATGGAAATATACTTTGTGTTTGTGGTCCTGTATTCATGTATTGGTTACATTACTAAAACTCAGCAGCACTCAGATCAGAAACTCCCAATCTGCTTAGCTGCTCCAATCAGCTTACACTGATCGCTGGATCTGTGTGCATGCGTGCATGTTCACATATATATATATATATATATATATATATATATTTAAATGTGATAGTAAGTGAGCGAGTGAGTGACACAGGGAGTTTGTACCTGTCCTTTTGTCTCTTTAGGTTGGCTCTTGGTAGCACAGAGAGCCAAAAGGTTCAGAGGCAACAGGTCAACACACTGTTTGACAGAAGGATGCAGCAAACAGAGAAAGACAGAAAGCCTGACCCTGACCTGTCTTGTAACTTTGCTCTCTCAGCCATGGCTGACCCCTTGCTATTGGATCAGGCTACTTCCTGGAAGATGCCACAGACTGTAACGTGTTTGGACGTCAGTGTATTTCCTATCTGTTGGCCAGGGAGGAAATTCAATTAGGACCTGCGTACCGTGCAGCCTGACCTTTGACCTTTCTATACAAAGGCTATCTGGTTGGTTAGATCCCACTCTGTGGCACACCCTTTCTCCTTTTGAGTACCACGTGGATTCTAAACTAGCCTGAAGCCAACAGCCACAATAAGGCCAAGCTTATTAGCCTTCTCCTGCAGGATTGTGACTAGTTGGAGGAGGAATGATTTCACCATTTAAAATCTTCACTGCCTTTAATCCCAACATGACCTCTGACCCCAGATGGTAAAACAAGCAACATATCTACCAAGCAAACAAATCCGTTGTTAGAACTAATTGAAATCTTGTTAATTTCATCACAAAATCTTGTGGCACAAAAAGATTCTTTTCCCTACATACATGCAAGCACTCACATTCTTAAATACGCGATTCAGATCTTCTGGTTTGTAGCCGTTACAGCAGCTCAGGCACTGAGGCTGCAGCAAGAGAAAGTTGGTAAAGTCCAAAAAGTGAGAGCCCACCATAAACAAAGCATGTGTCTGTGTATGTGTGGGCATGCATGTGCAGCCACTCGCATCTAAATTACCTAAACAAATATTCTGGCGTTTCACTGTGACGCACGTGTCTCCCCCCTTCCACTACAGCACACACACTGTTCCTTGTGTGTGTGCGCGCGCGTGTATGTGAGAGACTGGTCTGTGAGTGTGTGTTCAACAGTCTGTTTGGCAAGAGAGCAGCATTCCACAGCAACCAGCGTCTGACGTCAAACTGAAGACATTTATAGTCTGGTAAACACATGCACGCACGCGCGCACACACTAATGTACAGTCTGACAAAGAGGTGGGGCTCAGGCAACATTTCGGTCAATCATGTCAGCCTCCAAATCACTACAGTTGTACTTAGACACAGTACTAAATGCACAAGAACAGAAGCAGTAAAAGAAGAAGGAATGAAAGACAGACTGTCCGACCAGTTTGTCCAGTTTGGTAGAAATAACCACAGACTGGTGATTACATGTTGTGCATGTGTTGTGTTAGAGTGGATCATACTAGTACCACACTGAAGACAAGAACAGAGCAGTGAGTCCATGATAGCAGTCAGGCCTAGGTGCACTTCAGTAATGCTCTATAAAGCATTCCTCCTTTCTGCATCCAAGTGTCCGCTATCAATGTCGATTGTCGATTATCAATTATCACGCAGGTGTCAGGATGGGCTCTCTTCAGCCCTTTTTGGAGACCAAAAATGTGTGTCCGTACAGACTGACTGTGGTGTATGTGCACATGTGCCAGAAAAGTAAACTAGACGCTAATTTCAATGTCCTCTACGTGCATGAAGTGGTTTTTAAAATGCTTCTTCTTGCTGTTGCTACCGTCCAGATTTGCTATCGTGTGTTACAGCGCACATGTGTGGAACATGCCCATGTGCACACCCTCAACTGTTGTATGAATAGAAGCATGCACATGTCCACAGCGCAGATCAGAAAAAGGGAATTAACAATCCAAAATCATTTGGTTTCTCCCAAAAATAAATAAATACAAAATCAATTTTAAAAATCACATTGACATGTGAATACTTGTTGGCTTTTTCATGATAGAAAATAGAATCTCTGTTAGTTTTTGACTGTTGGTCGGACAAAACACGACCTTTAACTGTCAGCTCTTGAGTTTTTGTTATATTGCATTAACTGATACAAATCATAAGTTGCAGTAGCTATATTCAAGTAAGCCAATAAACTGAGATGTCCTAATTACGGTTCTTCACAGCTCCACTCAGGTTTACAGAATCGAGACCCAACCCAGCACAAGAGTGAGGTCAGGTCCAAATTCTGCTCACTTGAGTCAGATTAGGCAATCTATAAGTTTACTACAGAGTGTTATGTATGTGTTATGTTTAGCCCATAGGCTACAGAATTATTTTATTCTGCACAGGAATTTCAGTGTTGCTGATTTTCCAACATGGCTGCTTCTTAAGTGATCAAAGTAACTGATAGATCATCAAGCTGCTGCTACATAAGTGTTCTCTTTCTGTTTGGTTTGGGTCAGGATTCCCCTAAGATGGGTCTCTTTTTTGTAAATTAATTTATGCAAGTCAGGTTTGGGTGCATTTTTTTACAAGTACAAGACGTCTAGTCCTAAACATTAGAAAATGCTAAAACTGATAGTTTTACTAATGTCTGGTAAAGATGCTGATGATACAGCATATAAAAGTCCATTTACTCTCCTTAAAATGGATGAATGTGAAAAACATAGAAGTTCCGGTACAACTCAACTAATTAAGCTAATGATTGTGGCTTATTATGTATGAGCACTTCCAGTAACTAGAGAATCTTCAACGACAAAGTAAAGACTACACACTGGGTATTAGACCACTGGAATGCACCAGTTCCATAGCACAACCCACCAAATGGGAACAGTCAACTTCTGCGTTTCACAGCATTGCCACAGTATGTGCCTGACTTAAAGCTCAGACGGGTAGAGCAGTCGTCTACGAACCCCAGGGTCAGTGGTTCACTGTTGATGTGTCCTTGGACAAGGCACAGAGACCCCGTAGTTGTGCCAACATGTACAGTGCCAGCTGTCCAAACAACAATTTCCCCAAAGTGAACAACAAAGTATGTCACTGTTGTTATTATTATTATTTTTTTTTTTTTATTGAAGTTGCTGTGATCCAATTAGAATCCAGAACCAGAGATGTTAGACTAAGTGCTGGCCAAGATTTCCACCTTATAATGATGAAAACAGACATGGTTCATATAGACATAATGAGATGACCGAGGAAAGTATTTCAAAGTCCAGGTTGGATGACTTCTCACTCTCTGGCTCCCTTCTCTGTTTCTGTTACCCCTACTTCACATTGATACTATTGCTGCTGATGCTAGGTATTTGTGGAAACTAATATCCCTCTTTACTCTTCCCTTCTCTCTCTCTCTGTCCTGTTCGTTCCGTGTTGCTAAAAGAAAATAGGCACTATGACGTCAGGCCTGCAAAACAGTCCAGCCAGGAGAGAGAGAGAGGGAGAAAGAAAAGACAGAGGGGAGGCAAAAATAGTATAATGGCTGTGTGTACTTTAGACAAATTAGAAGCTTAGAGACAGAGAGGAGTCAAATGTGCAGTGTTGTTATAGCAACCGAGGGGTAGGTCAGGAGAAATATGGGCTGGCGGACTGTAGGTCATCCACCACGATGTGGTGTTGCCTTTTGATTCAATCAATTACACACGTATGAATATTAAAACTGCAGTTGTCAAATTTTTGTATTTTAAGAACAGTTTGAATGTGTTATTGTGAATGCAAGCTGTGAAAATCCTGTTGTTGTTCGTGAATTGTCATGAAGGATCAAAACATTGCTCAAAGTCTGTGGCTGTCCTGTAACTGGATCAATTATAGTTTTATGGTTTTGTCTTTGGGAACAGTAAACATGCAGCGGTGGAAGCTAACCTGAGATATTGGGCGGCATGGCGCACTTAGCAGGTCTACAAGCCCAAAACGAATGGCCAGTTATGTATTTTGACACATCTTGACGTCGGATGGTTATTTAGTTCAGACCTTTCTAAAAATAAGCAACTGTATGCAAACACACACGGTCATAACATGCATAACCTTTTCAGTGGAAGAAGTTTGGTGAACAGAAGTAAAAGCAAGACGAATTCAAGCTACTGCAGAAGATACGCTGCCCCTGCCTGTTGTAGTCAGGTCTTTGTGAACTTGTTAATTTTCAGTACCCACACACAAACACACATACACACTGACCTCTGTGCTCCAGTGAGCCAACACTGTAATTGAGCAAAGAAGATTAGAGTGAATGCATCCTGTTTGTATTAACTAACCCTCTGGCAACAAAAGGTGGTATCAAGCCACAATCCAAACCCAGGTCACCTCAGTTTGGCAGCAACATTGTTCTTTAGAGTAAATTGTACCTAATCCTAAAAAACAGATATTATTGTCTTTTAGCAGCCAGGAGTTTAAATAAAGGTGATGATATTCACTACATTTGTGTTCATACACTAAATCTTTTTCTGGGAGATGAGTATGAACATGCAATTTAAGATTATACAGTGCATAAGATTGTTCTAAGAACAGAAACATTCTTCAGAGTTTCCCAAAGGTTATCCACACCCTATGAGAAATAGTCTACAGCAGTGCTGCAAGACAGTGTGATAGAGGTGACAGCACACTTGATGGGTCTTCTAGAGGAATTCCTTCAATATGTGTATGACAGTGTACAAGACTGTAAGAATCATGCTGATGGGGCATTAAAGACATACTACAGTCACCATAAAAATGTTTTACTTCTGTTATTATGTTTTGTATTATTCTGTTTGGGAGAAAGACAATCAGGAACTACTGTTCCTACTACATGAGGGCTCTGAGCAATGTAAACAGGAAGCAAAATGCGACCATCTATCACTGGATCGCTTTGATACTGAAGAAAACGATTCTCAGGCAAATTATGGAGTTACAGAGCATCTTATTTCCTGTAAGAATATTTGGATATTGTGTTGAACACCAGTTATAATAAGATATATTAAACTGAATCTAAAAATGTGAGTATTATAATTCTGACGGTAAATGCAGCAATAGAGCGCTGTGGGTTTTAAAGTATTTAAGTATTGATTGACTATCTTTGCCAGACTACAGTTCATGTTTTTTAAACGCCAGCCTACGCCAACTGTTCGTTTCACCTCACACAGGGTCTTTGCCTCAATCTCCCCCTCAGTGCAGTGTTGGAGAGACACATAGTTTGAACACCCCTAATTTGTTCTATCAACAAATCCTCTGAGCTCCCTCACACACACGCAGATCCTTCTTTTTGATCTTATAACCATCCGCTGGCACTCAGCATAACAATGACCAATGACAGCTTCTGCAATAAACACACACACACACACACACACGTCCCTGAAAAGGTTCAGCACAAAAGTTCCCACAAAAACACAAAGTTACTGACAGACGTTATAAATGCCGCCCACATCCCACCTCTCCTTTCCCAGATATGACTCACCGGCAGTGGCCATGGCAGTGCTGGAGCCCCTGCTGCCACTCAGGAGCTCCAGAGGCTGGTGGTGGCTATCTGTGCTCGTAGAGGAAAAACAGGACTCAGTCTCATAGATGGTCTGCAACATGGCGCACAATCCTGACACCGTGGGATGTAACAGCATGCCAAGACAAGAGGCAGTGTTCTACTTTGTCACAAAAACACCCGTCAGTTCCTCTTCCGAGATACCGGCATGGCTTCGTTTACAATTCAAGTTGTCAAGGGTGCTTCTAAAAAGATTTTCTGAAGTTTAAATTGCAAACTTTCAAACCACCAGCCGTTTTCTGTGCTTTTATTGTTAAATTCTACTTAAACTGATTTTTAAACTGATTCTGTCAAAATTTCCAGACATAAAACTCTGTGCTTTTATTGTGTAATCCAGCACAGTCGGTCTGATTAGGTTCCAGTCTCTTTAATTTGGAGCTTCTACCGTCTCTCTGGCTGTGAAGTTTGTGCTGTGATAACCCGTCCCTGACAAAATCCTCTTTTCTGATGTTACAGCCTTAATTGCAGAAGAACCAATCTGAAATATGACTTTGTGGTTAGTAAATCTTCACCACCGGGAGTCCTGATCCATGAAGAACACTTGGCTGGCTCATGGGATAGTCACAGTGGCTGGAGTGTTTCAGGATGTACCAGTCCCTGTTGTAGATGGAAGAAAAACGTGTGTCCTCTGGTACACTAAACCCTCTCGGAGTCTTTACCAACCACCAAACCATTCAAAAACAAAACCAGGAATCTGGCTTGTCGTCAGTAAAACAGTGTATTTCCATAAGCTGAGAAGTGATGGAAGGGATCGGTTCAGAAGCGGAGCTGCTGCAGCTTCTCCGCGGCTTTACTCTGGTGCATCAAAAGATCCTCATGCTGTTCTCCTCCTGTTTGACGAAAGGGAGAGGAGAGGAGGAGGAGGAAGAAGAAGAGGAGGAGAGGCAAGGACGTAAATAGCTTTGGGAGAGCGCTCCCCGAGGTTCCATGCTTCCAAAATTAGAACGAAGCGCTGAGAGAATGACAGAGAGAGAGAAATGGAAGGAAGGAGGGAGAGAGCAGTATAATAAAAAAAAAGAGGAAATGTGAGGAGAGGAAGGCTGGGCTGGAGAAGATGAGCGGCGAGTTAGAATCCTTCCCGAAAAATCAACAGCCAGAGATCACACGTCGTCAGGACAGGCAACCAGAAAAAGCTGCCGGACAGACAGCTAATATTCACTAAGAGTCACTGGTGTGTTTGTTTGTGTGTACGCGGAGTGTCTGTGACGCTGTTTGAGCTGCTGAATGAATGTCGAGAGAGAGAGAGAGAGAGAGAGAGAGAGAGAGAGAGAGAGAGAGAGAGAGAGAGAGAGAGAGAGAGAGAGAGAGAGGAGACAGAGGGAGGAGGGTGAGTAGGAGAGAGACTGAAAGTAGATCACTGGGTGGAAAGGAAGTTAGATGAATAAAGTCAGCAGCTCATTTCATTTTAGTGAATGTCAACATCAACAACATTGAGGGGAGACATTTCTTCAGTGTTAAACCTCTCATTTTCCTTCAATTCATTCTTCCTTTTACAGCATGTTTCTGTCAGAGAAGAGAAGAGAAGCATTTACTAACACAGGAGATGGGGGGAGGGGGGTGATGAAGGGACTACGGCTGAAAATAGCTTGCCAGGGAGGAGGAGGAGTCACAGATAAAAATAGACAAGAGAGAGGGAAAGCTATAAGCCTACAGCTCTGGGGTGGGGTGGAGGGGGGTGGAGGTGGGGCGTTTGAGGCTTTCAGCGCTGTCATGTTTCTGCACTGCATTTCCCTGAGCGCACCTGTCAATCAAACAGTGTGGGCGGAACCACATACTATGTACTATATGATAAAACTTGTGGCTTTGCGCTAATGTAGCTCTACGCATGACAGTGTCAGTCAGTCTGGGTCTGGGTCTGTCCATCACAATGGTCAGGACTGAAGTGTCTGAACATCTACTGCATGGTTTGCCACAACATTTATCACAGACAGTCATGGTCCTCAGTGGATGAACCTGCTGACACTGTTGATCTGTGAGTTTGCGTCTAGCACCATCATCATGCTGAATATAATATTACTAAATTTTAGTCTATGACAGCACGCCTTCAAAACTAATGACATTCTCATCAACCTCAGCTGTACATTGCTTTAGCACTAGTAAGGAAACATGCTTAGCTTAACATGCTTAGCTGAGCATAGCTGTGCTACATAGCAACAAGAGCAGGGAATCATGATCATCATCAGCTCAGGAACAGTGGACGATAACTTCAGAAAAGTGGTATTAGCATTGTTGGTTGAGAGGAAGATGTCACAGGAAGAACCAGATATCAGCAGCAAACAGATATCACACATAAAGCCGCCCATCCACTGATATTAAGCACCATACTGTCATCCCATAAAACCATAACATTCAAGCTAGCAACTTTATACACACAGCAAATGGTAAATAATTCATACTTTTAGCAAGACCTCACACTGCCCAGGATACAAAAGCAGATGAGCTTGGTTGTTGTTGAGCTATCAAGAAAGCAAAAGTTACAGGAGTATGCAAAGTGGGAACTAACACAATGAGTCAGGCAGCAGGTTAATGTCGCTTAGCATAAAGACTGGAAATCCATCTGTCTACTAGAATCTCTAAAGCTAAAGTAATGAAAGCTTGTATCTTGTTTGTAACAAATTGTAAAAAGCAGTCTTCTCTCGTGGTGAAAGCAACTCACGTTGAGCCGCCAGTTTTCATTTGCATTTTTAATTTGCACATGAAAAATGTAATTAAAACGCCAGAAACTCAAAAAGGAATTAAGCAAGGTACCTGGACTTTCTTTGACTTAAACCATTTTAGGTCCAAGCTAAATTTAGATGGTATAATGTATCGCAACAAAAAAATTTGAACCACAACATATAATTTCTTATACGTTTATATACAGTTCTCATTTTACAGGTGGAAAATGCCACGGAAACTCACAGAAAGCTTTTTTTTTTTTTTTTTACCAAAAGCTGCACTGCTCACTTTGTGGATATTATTAATTCAGAGTGCCGGCTGCTATTTATAGGATTTGTTTGTTCCATTCAGCAGCTCAGTCCTCCGTGTAGCTGTACTTTAAGGACCAGGTTCCAGTGTTTTAACCGAGTGTAATGGGATGTTTCTGACTGCTGGCAAAACACAGTGTATGGATTACAGAAATCAAAGGATTAGAATGAATCAGGCTTTATGTAACCAATGGTAATGGATTAAAAATGTTGAATGGCTCCAATAGATCAGCTCAGGAAAATTCTCACTTGTTTAATAAGGTAGATGATTCTGACTCCTCTGTATTTGTCAGTTTTCCATCTCTGGGCTGATTGTTGTTGCTGCTGCTGCTGCTACGACTGTTTCCTTTTCAGGAAAGATAACATTTGACTGAATCATTTCATCATCACCTTCATCATACCACCTCTTCATCACCCTCATCCTCACCTCCTGTGTAACCAGTTCTGTCTGTCATCAAGCTGATTTAGTGCTGCTTCAATATGACTAACAAGCACAGAGACTAAATACACATGAAGAGGAGATGTGAATGTAAATACTGAAAACTAATTTGGAATATCTTCCAACATTTTGCACTGACTTCAGCTACTGCATTGCTTTTCTATTATCCAGCACTACGATTATTTATTAAAGACGTGGTTTGTTATCTCATGTCGTCCTTAAAATTGCTTTGGCAGCAGGAGAAAACAGAGAGGTGGCACTGGCCAGGCAACATGTCTGACGTCTCAATGGTCTCACATACTAAACACATCTGCTAAAGGTGTGTATGTGTGTGTCAGTGTCCTTGTGCGTGTGTGTGTTTGTACTGCAGCAGCACAGCGGATGACTCATCTCTGCGTTTCTATTTGAGGCACATCAACCCCTGGAGTCACACTGCTGTCTGTGTGTCTGTGTGAGTATGTGTGTGAGTGTGCGCATTATGTTCTATATCTGTATCCATAACAACCAAATTACAGGCAGGCAGTCGACCAGTCACTCAGTCGGAGTCAAAGTTGTCAAAAATTACTTGATATAGGTGCCTTTATGTGCTACCTGATCAATTAATCTGTCACAAGTACAGTGCATAATACATGTTGAATACTGAATTTGCATACACCAGGTGGAAAGAAACATGACTCCAAATGAATCAGAAAGTTGCTCTGGAGCTGCTGAATGAGCATACAAGCAACTGTTTGCTAACAACTTTGTCACATTGACTGCAATATAATTGTCAATATTGTGTTCACAAGAGACTGAAAAAAAAGTTATTACATATTTAAAGGTTCCACTGCTAAACCTAATGGTGCATTCTCAATAACACAGGCAACATCCCCATTGCTTTGAGCTTAAAGCCCCTAAACAGACCCTCAAGGATAGGTAACACACCTCTGGTTCCTTTAAATAAGGCTCAGACACAGCAGTGTGTGAGCTAAATGTTAGTGTTCGCATAGCAGAATGACTACGACTGTGACTGTGGTGTAAAACTTAATATTACACAGTCCTCTACACAGTTCCACGTAAAGAAAAAGGCTGAGCTCATGGTATGGACGACTTTCTGCTACAAAGTCACAGTCCACTGAATCACATTGTGTATATGGGGCAGCATGATAGCTCAGTGGGTGGAGCAGTCATCTTCCAACCCAAGGGTGAGCGTTTCGATTCCCAGTCCCACCAGGCTACATGTCGAGGTGTCCTTGGACAAGACACTGAAACCCCATAGGAGCGCTGACACAGGTCTAGCAGCTATTATTATTATTATTATTATTATTTTTATTATTATATGCCAGAATTTGTACAACAACTTTTCTATAAAGTACATTTATGAGGATGTACTTTCCCCAGGAGACAATAGTATAGTATATACATATATAAAAACATGTTTTCTCACTGGTCATGTATCATATTATATTGTAACTTTGTACAACACATTTGATTTCAAATTCACACTGGACTCCTCCATCCTAATGATTTTACTGTGTAAATTGTGACTGTGTGCAGAAACTTGTTTAGTTGCAGAAAAGCATTTAGATTAATGCCTTAATTACTTAATACTCTTAATTAATTATGAGTTTCTGCTATCTATATTTTCATTCTACAGAGAAACATGCATAAATGCAGACAGTCCCTATTTTATTTTGGAAACAAAATCTAAAGCCTACATTCTGCATTTGCTTGGTCAGTGTGAGAAATGGTCAGACTCAGGAGGACATATGAAGGTCTAATTTAACTCCTGCAAACGTGCAGAAAATACAGAAACCTTTTAAAGATACTGGCATGTATGTGCTTTTTGCTCATTAGCTCCACGTTACATTCAAAAATCTCCCAGGGTTGTATTTGCTGAGCTGGGGAAACCACACTTTGTGAAATACAGTGGACAACAATTTTTTAATTACACATGCCTTCTCATTACTGTACATGGAGCCCATGGAGTTATGGTTTGTGTGGAAAAAAAAGACACACACACACACACACACACACACACATTTTGGCCACACCTCTGTCTAATAACGCAATGCAAACTGTCTCACTACACTCTCTGTAATGTTTATGGATCAAATCCTGAAATTTAAAGAAAAAGCCAGATGTCCGTCATCTTTACTGATTTTTTTGGACAGCACAAACAGCACGTAGGCGTGGGCGTGTCTCGTGAAAAGCATAAGACTTGGCAACCCTAATTAAGTGACTTGAGTGAAAAAAAAGTAGAAAAGGCTATAACTGGCAGAGACTCACAGTCTCAAAAGCCATATAAGAACTGAACTTTTAAGCATAATAAAGGTTTTTATAGTGAGACAGACACTGACACCGATTAGTATTTAGGTCAGCTTCTGCCAGACAGTCAACCTGGGGTGACGGTCTCAATTCAGTGGGTCCGACGGCCTTGTATTCAGTCCAGTGGCCATTCTGAAGCGTACAGATTATAGGTCGTCCTCGGCAGCAAACTATAACAAATCTCTGCTGTTCTACGTGGATAGGTACAGCATTGACAAAATGCTTTCACACACTGTGCTTAGAGGCATTAAAAATACAACGCTGCATGAAGTACATCACACGTGGTGGTATGTGCACAAAAACAAAGCTGCAAGATGTGTACACAACTTCCCAATGAGAAGGAGAGAGTAATGAACTCAAACATGACGGGTAAATGTGCGTACCTGTACGGAAACAGCACACATAAGAGCAGATTGGAGAAATTGTAACAGTAACTGTTGCTGCAGTACATCCACAGTGTGAGAAACATTCACACCAGTTTTATCATATTGTGTTCGTAAGACGCTAACTATTCCATAAGCACTTCACAATGCATCAGGTGGCAGATTCTAGAAAGTCTGGCTCATCATCTCAGTCAGTGAGCCACACCACATTATCTGATCAAATTATCATATGCATCAAATGTCTTTACAGAACTGGAGAATAAAGATCTGGCAGATATTAACAAAGTCTTTACATCTCTACAGTGACAACATGACTGTATTGTCAGGGGCACCAGGAGCACACTAGAGAAACTATTGTGCAGCCAGGTACTCTATGCCTGTCTTCTTCTTCTCCTATCACCTGCACCTGACACCCGCACCTGACACTTCTTCACCACCTGCTTCATCATCAGCTGTGAGAATGACAGGAACACAACGGCATGCTAGATACTGGAGCTGGGTACACTTTGTGTTTGTTGTGTTTTGACATACACTACCGTTCAAAAGTTTAGGCTCACCCCACCCCCCCACACACACCCCTTTTTGCTCCTCTATGTAGTCTATGACCATCTCAATTTTTTGGTTTTTAATAGGCAGTCCAGTATGTATATGGCTTTTTTTTGTAACTCTACCTAGGAGACCAGCATCCTGAAGTCACCGCTTCACTGTTTATGTAGAGACTGGTCTTTTGCGGGTACTATTTAGTGAAGCGGAAGTTGAAGGCCTGTGTGGCATCTGGTTCTCAAACTAGACACTCAATGAAATGTATCTGTCCTGTTGCTGAGTTTTGCACCAGGCCCTCCTACTCCTCTTTCTATTGTGGTTAGAGACAGTTTATGCAGCTCTGTGAAGGCAGTAGTATGCAGCACTGTATGATATGTACAGATTCTTGGTAATTTCTTGCATGGAACAGCTTGATTTCTCAGAACAATAACAGATCAACAAGTTTCAGAATAAACATCTTTGTTTCTATTCTGTCACTGAACCCACCACTGCTGATGCTCCAGATACTCAACGTGTCTAAAGAAAGGACAGATCGATTGCTTCTTTAATCAGCAGAAGTTTTTAACTGTGTGAAATTTAAAAGTGACCACAAACATTTGAACAACAGTGTATGGCATTAGTCATATATTAAACTAAATATTGTCCTGCTTGTTGCATTAACAGCTGCTGCAGCTCTCAGCTTCTCAGTTTGCTGTTGTGTAACGCTGCCTACGTTTGTCACAGGACACCAGTATCACCAGTAGATAGAAACATAGAGAGCAAACTACAGATGATACCTACCATCCTCATTAAGCCCCCACCGGTCAGACACCAGTACAAACTAAAAGAGCACCTGTCCCACTCCTGTTCCATCAGTATTAACAACACCAGCTGTTTGAGAGACAGACTTACCTGAGGTGTGTGATGAATTCATGAAGGTTGAATCTGGACTCTCCTCAACCCTTGCACTGGTGTGTATGTGTTAAAGTGGGCCCTCTATGGTAGCCATGTGTTGGAGGACAGACGAATCAGACTTTCTTCTCAATGTAGACTTTTCTGCAACACAGAAAATTACATTTTTGACACTTCAGATCAGACCAGTCTTTTCAGCTCGTCTCCAATAGCTGTTGTTTTAATCGTGTTCCCTAATCACACAAGGCTTATTAAAATGCTATACAGTACGCAGGCTATCTGTGATCATCACAACATTATTTACCCGTATAAAGAGTACGGATCCGGCTGAATTTTTCTAGCCAAACCCAACTTGAACCAAAGAGTGTGATGGCCGAGCCCGACACGAACCCAACGCAGCCGAGTTTGCGGTTTTCTTCCAAAATCAACATAGCCACCTCATTCTTTTAAATACTTTAAATCAATTTAGTTCAAAATATTTAAGTGAAACGTGGAAGATAAGTAAGTGCAATTACACCAATTGAGCCTCAAGTCTGACCTATGTGATTGAACCATATCCAAAACCTGATTTCTATTTCTCAATAATTTCTCCA
>JAUBNQ010000027.1:2674486-2685053 GCA_032353495.1 Ctenopoma kingsleyae | reverse complement strand
AAGACAGGGGGATGTAAGAAGAGGATTTCCTTCTGTTTTGACTTGATCTCCATGACAAAAGAACATGTATGTTCACAGAAGAAGCAGAGTAAAGTCTGATCACCTAGATGTATGTACCTAATAACTAATAAATGAACCAAATACACCAGCAGAGTCACAGAATAACTTAGTTGAGCAAGGTAACAAAGCTACAGAGCCACAGATGCCATTATGACAATATAATGTTCCTCATTTGGTGATAGGACAAAAAGATGACACATCTGGGTTTTACAGGAGTTGGATTCTTTCTTAACTGGGCACAGTAAATTCCTACAAACCCACAAAACTAAATCACTGTGAGCTTGAGAGCTGTTAACAAGCTTCTAGAGTAGCATTCATTCATTTTCACCCATAACTCTTTACAACAACAACAACAAAAAAACATTTTTAGTATTATTGTGTAGGACACCTTGCTGTCAAAAAAAAGCTTTGTCAAATACAAATGGAACCAGAAATTAAATTAAATTTGCAGTGGTGTAAACACAACAACCACAGACTGACTGCTGGAGCAACCCAGAGCAAAGAACATCATCTAACATTAATCGTTCTCTTGCTAGTGGCCACTTCAGCTCTCCCCTCCAACACTGATGTAAACACTGCCTGTCTGCTCAGTTTTCCCAATCAGTAGGAACAATGGGTAAAAATCTGTCCAATCTGAAGATAACATAAAACAGAATAACATGGAAGTCCAATGTAAAGCCCACTGGGAAGACTGTATGTGTGTGTCTGTGCAGTGATTAATCTCCATATTAATATATTCAATATCATGGCCTAAATATGTCAAGACACACACAGAAAGAATGTAAACCACAGCATGAAAGCTCACATGCTCTGTCTCTTTCTCTTACAGTCTGTAATTACAGCTATAAATTGCTGACTGTTGGACTAAATACTAGAGAAGCATCGCACACTCAAAATAAAACCAACCAAACACAAAGCACGCTGGGAAGACTGTTTGTGTGTACACACGCACGTACATGCATGTGTGTGTGGTCAGTCAATGACAGGGTGTGTGAGTCATTTTTAGAAGAAGAAAAATGAAATGGAAACATCAGATACAGGGAGCACAGACTTTTCCATTTCTGTTTCACTAAGTATTGTATCTTCTAACTCCTTCTGTCAATACATCTTTCCTTACTTCACCCCCCCTCCCCCACATGCTTTCTTTCTTTGTCCTCCTTTCTGTCTTTACTTTTCTTTTCTCCTTTCTTATTTCCACTTTTCTTTCCTTTCTTTGTTCCTCTTTTCCTTCCTTCCTACCTTCCTTATTCTGGTTCCTGCTGTTCCCTAAGGATACAGTTCTATTCTGAAAATATGTCTTGTTCTCATCTATCAAACAAAACATGAATACTACAGACGTTGTGCCCAACAGCTGCTCTGACAGAGGGAACAATTAGATCTGGAGACAGTGTCACATGTTTCAGATTAGATGCACTGACTGTACAATGTGGAGTTTGGATATTTGTTTGTGTGAAGGAGCCATTATGCTTTAGAGGCTAGATACCCGGTCTGAATTGGACAGGACCCGTTAGTACCAGAGGGTTCAGGTTGGGTTCAAACTGAAATTTAAAAAATCATGTTCAGGTTCAGGTAGGGTTCTGGGGATTTGAACCATATCTCTGCCTCAGAGTCACAGCACAAGGGACGCACAAGAACCATACTAGAAAAACACCACACAAACTCAACTGTGTCAGGCTCAGGTCAGGTTCGGACATGAAACAACAACATGCTTGTCAGGTTTGGGTCAGTTTTGGCCACGAGCATATATATACAACCCGATCCATACTAGTATGCATCAACTGAAGTGCTTGTTGGATTGTCAAACTGTTCAACCCAGCATCTTGCCAGATGTGCAAAGATGAAAAAATTAACAGGGTTTCTCATTTCATGCTTCACGATGCTTGTTCTTTTATCTCTCCAGAATACAGCTCTGTATCTGAACATGTCACATGTGTCTCTGTGACAGCAGATTAAACATTTCTGCTTCAGACATATTTGGGCAGCACATACATAGCATGTATGTTACAATCAAGCATACCCACACCTTGACCTTTTTCTTTGTTAGTTCCTGAAGATGTGTGACCAAATCCCAGTCAGGATAAAGGAAGTGAGAAAAATTGTGAAACTGAAAAATTCTGAGAGGATTGAGATTAGCTTGCTTTGTGATTCCTAAGAAGATAGCCGAAAAAGCGCCCAGCAGCATCCTGTGATCTGCTGCAGACTGGTCACAGAGCCTGCGACAGTGTTAGAGAGCAACCACAGTGGCTAGACAGAAGCTGATCAGGGTAAAAGAACTGAATTCGTCTTTTAATTGTAAGGACAGAACTCCAAGCAGTGGAGAACAATGAGCGAATACTCTAAGGCAGAGGTCCCCAACCACCGGGCGCAGAGAAGGTTGGGGACCACTGCTCTAAGGTGAATCCTGGTGGTGGCGGCATCAAGCAAAGGGGGTGCTTCTCAGCAGCAAGGGCAAGGAACTAGTTAGAATTGAAGGACTGCAGCTGAATACAGAGAAGTCCTTGAGGAAAACTTCACAGTGCACGCAACCTGAGACTGGAGTGGCGGTTCACCTTTCACCATGATAATGACCTGAAGCATTCAGCCAAGACAACACTGCACTGGCCTCAGGACAAATCCCTGACTGCACTTGAGCAGCCTAGTCAAAGTCCAGACTTAAATCCAGTTCACGTCAAGTCCACTTCAATGGAGCATGACAAGGTCTTCCAGAAAAAGCAAACAAAAAAAAACTAAAACGAATAAATCTGACCAAATCTAGCTGTGCAAAGTTTGTAGAGATTTACATAATTAAATGTGAATACTGAATTAAGGTTTTAAGCAGATTTTTAATAAATTTGTTAAAATTTTTGAAGACTAAATTTTCACAGGTTAATGATATAAATACAATTTTACTACTACTACTACTACTACTACTACTACTACTACTACTACTACTACTACTACTACTACTACTACTACTACTACTAATAATAATAATAATAATAATAATAATGATAGTAATAGTAATAGTAATAATGATAATAACCATCATTATTATTTGATTGTAACTCTACAACAAAGGTCTGATTACTGAAAAATGTGATCAGTACAGGCTGAAGTTGTAACTCTATCCCTTGATATTCTTATTTTGTAATTTCTTACGTAAGGGACAATCTTTGGAAAACCAATCAATATTAAGGTTACCATGAAGAACAATACCCTTATTTTTATCTGTCATCTGACTCACTCTCTCCTTCCTCCTCTGCAATGCAATCAATTTAAATGTTTGTTCTCTTTTTCAGCATTTTCCTGCTTTGACATCATTATTCTTTTTCTAATCACATTATCATTGGTACGATCTCATCTCTTCAAACACATCCAGGACTTCCAAGCTGTACATCTCTAATAAGGCATCCAGTCTTTTATTGATTGGATCCATGAATAGCTGAATAAAAGAAGGTTTTCCTGCTGCTGAAGGGATCTCTCTGTGTTTCCCCCTGTTGTTCCAGTAAATGAGAGAAGATACTCTATGTAACAACTGGATCATCTGTGTCTTATCAGGAGTTAAGAGATGTTGATGTCTAGACGGGTCTAAAAGTCAGAGGTCTATCAGTCTTGACGGGATTACATAGATTCTTGTTAAATTCACACGAGATTTAGACTACAAGACAACATGGCAGCCATCTTGAGAGATGTTGTGGCTCACAGATCTCAATTCCTTAAGTGAAGTTCAACTCTGGTGAACATCACATGAATGAAATAACATAGATTTTTACACATAATGCCAACAAAAGTTTGATTGTATAAGATCCTGCTCTTGTTGGTAGTTTAGCCCAGCTAAACTACTTCTGGTTATTCACTAACAACTGGGTCCCTCCACTAATTTTACACTATAAAGTTAAGTTTGCTCTTCTAGTGGAGTACTAAGAACTAAATGTAGTGTCTGTGCAGTATGGGAAATTTAGGATTTAGTGTATTTTAATGCACTTATTCAAAATTGTCTCTCAAAATGAGATTTGTTCTTGTGACTAAAGATGCAAATCCATTAGACATGTACAAGTTATTTTTACCCTCTCTGCAGAAACACTGAGACAGAGAGAAAGAATCCTTCACTCTCACCTTCCCCCTCTCTTGTTCTTCCTCCTCTCTGTACTCCATCGATGGGACAATCCGCCCAATCCCGACACAGCTCAGAGCTGTCCTCATGGGACGAACAACAGCAAACGTACAACAGCAAGCGCTGCAGGAGGGAGGAGGCGTGACTGACGACGCCTACCGCCATCACATCTCCGCCGCAACAACTGCCATGTGACAGTCTCCATGGGCGACGGATGGAGGAACGTTCATGCCGACACCACTTGGGTCTGGAGCGGGCACATGCTTTCAAAATAGCTGTTGTACAGTCCATAGCTATCTGACAGAAGAGTTCTGATTGATTCAGTGTGTTTCCATGCAGAGGTCAGAGTCAACAGAGTCGATAGCTGTTCACTCAGCTCTGCTCACACTGTCCATTAAACTTTGCCCATGAAAAGAGAAATGCACAAGATGACATCACTGCCCAGTCCTGAGCTCCTCCTTCTCCAGAGTACACAAAAGATAGAGGGAGAGAAAGGTGAAGGAGGTAGAAATGAAGAGATAAGAGGAGCAAGAGACTCTCCGGGAAAAGAACAACACTAGAGGTACTCCAATTTCTGAAGCAGAATGACTAGAGTTATCAAGCAGGATACAAAAACATCTGAAAACTGTGGTCACAGCCAAACAGCTAAAAGTACTTTGTTACTTGCAGTGGTAAAACTGGAATCTGCATGTTTTTAAATTTTACCGCAACTCCCAAAGTGGATCTGGACAATGTATTCCACTGGTTATTGTCCTTTTTAAGCCAAAAACAGCACTCCTTTTCATTCACAGGTAGAAGCTCCTCAAAAGTAAGCAAAGAATGAGAATAACAAGTGAAACATGAAGTGGAAACTGTAAATGTTCTCCTAGATGATATTTCCTTTGGTTAAAAATACAACAAGTAAAGTTTCCAAGAGTTTGAAGAGTTTTTCTTTCAACAGCGAAGCCTCCATATCTGGTCTGAAAGACGACCTCCCTCGTCTGCCTGCACAGCAAATCAAAACCTCCCCTTTTCCAAACCCCCCCCCCCCCAACTAAAAACACACACACAGAAAAGAGAAAAAGGACTGAAGGAGGAGCTGAACAGAGAAACTACATGTTGAGAAGTGCAAGGAAAGTTTAGAGACACAGTTCTGCCTTCTGTCTTGTAATAGAGGAAAAACCCGGCCACAAAGAGAAAGACTGAAAAAAGATTCAGATCAAGTTTTACACAGCAAAGAAATGCTTCACTTCTAATTAAATGTATTTAACAGAAGACACAAATAGCACTGAAATGTCACAGACTTTCTGTCTCCGAATATGAAATAATTATATAATTCATCTTTCTAAAATCTTCTTTAGTAGATAAGTGAATGAGCAACATATTTGCTCGATGGTGATAAGAGGTTGAGAAAAAAGAGATTTAAGTTATCCAGGTGTATTGGGGGGGTAGGCTTTGCAAAAAACTACAGCAAAGCTAACCTAGAGAGGAAACTAGTTTGGTTCATTAAAGCTACTTAGAACATGTGGTTTAAACTATGTTGCAAAAAAGAACAAATGACAATGTGCGTTTAATAGTATTAAATATATACTGTATATACACAGTGAAACTATAACAAAAGCAGAAAATGCAACTAAATTCAGTTTACTGCATAAAGTGCGTACTTTCACCGAACAAACATAAACAAAAATAATAATAATACCCCACTATTCATAGGTTTGTCAGACACACTGCCTTCTAGAGTCCAGGTGGGAGTGTTGCACTAAGCAGGATGAGTCAATTAGCCACAGTTACCTGTCAATTAACCAGGTAACTTCTAAAATAGCATGCAACAACTCTCTTTCTAACTGATACCTAATAGATCTAAGTTTAGTTTTACAAATTCAGATTCAGAACATTAAAAGTTATAGCCAAAGATTTTTCACGGGTGTGTTGACAATCCAGCTTCCTGGAAGCTTTCCCTGAGACCAAAACGGTGAAACTGAGCGTATACTGTTACTAGTTTATGAGTAGTAGAAATGCAAATAATCGTGTCATTATATACTGTATTTTGCAGACAAAGAGTTACAGGACTCTCTCACCCAGTGCACAGCAGGAGCTTCTCACACTGGCTCATACTCACAATACAAGTCAGAGCTTTATAATAAAAATGTTAAGTGTGTTTTCAAAATTGAAGTTTATAGTTGGGTTGGTTTGGTTGGCAGTTCATGTTTTGCCATAGTTAAAATTAAATGTTTATACTTCCAATAGCGTTAACATACTACACAGGTCATAAACAAGATTTTTGTCATTTTTATTTAAGTGGGCTAAAGCACTTAATGAAAAGTATTCTAACAGAAATGTAAATGCTGTAATTTGATTCTTTTAATAAACCATGTAACTTGGATGGATGCGATGCTGGCGTGACCACAGTGCACAAGTCTGATGTTGCTCACAGTGGTCCGCTCAGGGAGTTTGTGTGTTTGCTCAGACACATGAAAAATTAGAGGGAACATTGGTGTCACTGCTCCCCAACACTCCCAACATTGGTTCCAATACAGTCAAAAGCTAGCAGTCCTGAGATCGGCTGAGCTAGTTACCTTTAACTGATATTTCTCCTCATAACGACTGGATATAGCTGCCACCTGTTTTTTGTGTGCGAAAGAAGTTGATTTAGCTTTAGTTTTAGCTTTTTGCTAACTCATTATCTAGATTCTAGCACTTTGTGTTTCTCTATGTGACAGTTTTAGCAAGCAAGATTAACAATATGAAGCAACACAGTAACTACACAACTGAGGGCAGTTACTGCAGTTTATCTCATTTCTGTAGTTACTGTGGTTTTCACAGAAATTACACATAGCTATGACATCATTGTATATTGTAAAACAGATGTTAAAAAGTTAAAAAGGATCAAAATCAGGCCATAACTCAATTTTGCCCAAATATGTGGTTAATGCATTTTCTGTCCCCAGAGGACAATTAACAAGTGTTAGAAGGAGGAAGGAGATGAGGAAAGACCGAAAAGACAGAGAGCGAGTAGAGGAAAGACGCACGCTGAAACCAGAGCTTGTGTGTGTGTGTACGTGCGTATGGAGAACCAACTAAGAAGTTGCCTTGGCTCGTGATAATGTTTCTGTTTTGACAGAGAGCGAGCGATAGAGGAACAGAGGAAGAGAGCTGGAAAAAGGCTGCACATGGTAATGTTTAGGAAAAGTGTGTCAAATCAGCCCTGAGGAGAAGGAGAAGGAGAAGGAGAACAGATGAAAGGATAAAAGAGGAGAGTTTGGCAGGGGGTTGGGTTACAGTTCAGTTTTCTCTCTCTCACTAAGGCACTAAAGGACGATCAAATGTAGGGTCACAGGTCAACACCCCCTCTACTGCCAGACACAGTGTAACAGGTCACAGCTGTGTGTATGTATGAAAGACAGACAGAAAAAAAACAGAAACTATCCTAATGCTGATTAAAGTTTCTCCTTGATTCTCTCTTTCCTTTTGACCAGACTCTAGTACATCTGCAGGATACTGCTGTGTGACCAGCCCATAAAGTGACAACGCTACAACTGGAACTAATCACCAAAGAATGATACCAGTAAAAGGTATCATGACAGTCTCCATGGCCTTCATATGTGTATATTTATTGTCTCTGGTGTCATGAAGAGCTTATGAAGAAAGAACTGATTATGAACATTAGTTTTATTACACTGCAAAGTGATCACTAATAACAACTGTGTTACCATGGTGACTACATAAGTTGCTTATAGCCTAAAAATGACATCTGGAGAACTGCGACTAAATGGATATACTGTAATTTAACTTCTGAAATTATGTTAAAATCACATATATCCTATCAGAAAAAGGTCACGTGATTATTCTGTTTTCTGTCAGACCACAAGCTGTCTCCTTGTTCCACACTGGAGTTTGACTGACAGTTTCCCCACCAGCCCAAACCAACACACAGAGACCTCTCAGTATAAGCTAGCGCAGACATGGCCGAGTACTCTTAATCAGAGCCAACCAGTCATGAGCAGCTACTGTCAGATTCTGTGAGTTTGCTGCACATAACAAGAAAGCCTGTGGTGCTCTGACTTGGATGTCATTTTGAGAAAGATGTTGCAGGAGTAGCTGTGGACCAGTGTCTCTCCTACCAGAATTTTTTCCTGAAGAGCCTGGCTCTTTGATAAGAGCTATTACATAATGGATCAAAAAGGTTTTATCTTATGCAGAACCCAATTTTTGATAAGAAAATGTAAAACAGCCTGTGCTGTGACTGTGGCAACATGTGGTAGAGCTGGCACACAGCCATTTTTGTATTTGCTAATGATAGCCTCGTAGGTAGCATCTGTTTTTCCCTATGTGTGATGAGTCTGTGTTGCATTGTTTAGTTTGAATGAATGTATATAATTACATTTAACTTATGACAGTTTTCTGTAATATTGTTTTCAAGTGCATCTCACAGAATTCTCACTGAGATAATGTAGATAGATGGAGACCCTACCGGTTCTCTTGGTCAGCCGAAGGTTGAGGAGGGGAGAGGAGGGAAGAGAACGAGTAAACCCCTCCATCATCCTGCCCTCTAAGCCCTCTGACTCAATGCTACTGCCACCTGCAGATAAAGAGAAAGGGAGTTAAACAAGAGTTTGGAGATTGAAAGAAATCACTGTATGAGATCATTGAAACCATCATAACATATCTGCAACCTGCACCTAGACATCAACACAGAGATACCATACATATTGAACAATATACAGCTTCTAACTGTATTTGTACAAGCAAGCACACTGTATATCATCATTTCATAAACACAATGTAATATGTAATAACACAGAGGTACTGACCATCGTTGTTGCTCTTGCGGCCTTTGCCTCCCAGCAGCATCTTCAGGCTGTTTCGGAACATGATTGTTCACAACAGGTCACACACAGGCTTCCTGATAATACCCCCTGAGGAGAGGGAGAGAGAGAGAGAGAAAGAGAGAGTCAGTAAACCATTTCCTTTCCAGCTAACTAACAACATGCAGTCATATTTATGCAGACATACAACATGGGCATTATAAACAGGCACTTCTCATTATTACTCTGCCAAAGCTGCTGTGGCTCAATCAGCCACCGTACTACTGTTAATAGGTAGTTGTATGGTAGTAGCAGCTAATGAAGCCTAAAGCTGCTAGCCTCAAGCAGTGATGAGGCATGAATTACAGTATTAAGTATATGTAAGTGACATGAGCTTAATTTCAAACAGCTAAATCACTGTGTATGTATGTGTTTGACAGCACTGACCTTTGAGAGAACAAGAACTGGAGAGTATAAAATAGTGAATGTTATTAGGTTGTTAGCGGTTTTGAACCAACAATATTTACAAAACAGCTCCATAATAGAGGCACAATTCACAGAAATTTACTGTAATAATTACTTATTAAAAAAAAACACAGCTTTTGAAATAGCCATTAGAAATGGCTGGCCTGCTAGCATCCAAGCTAACAAATTTGCTAAATGACAGTTAGCAAACGGTTAGCATCCTCTGTAGCTCAGAGAGACCTTTCCTCTTCAATAAAACTTCTTTTTAAATTAAATGCTGTCTAATCCTGAGAACAAATGTAGAACAGATGTAGCAAACAGACCTGTACAGAGGAAACAGAAAGAAGCTCGGAGAGTTAGTTTATTGCCAGACTATAACAGTCTTTGCATTTTACCAGGTCAGTTAGCAGCTTGCTAGCTACTGTAGTTCAAAACCTGGCCCTGTGAGTACTCACTACTTTAACAAGTGTCTAGAATTTTTCTGTGCAACTTTCAGATGTTACCAGACATTTAGTAATAATTAAAATGCTGAATTCAACACACATTCAACCTGAATAAAAGAAATGTCTGCTTCAGAGAGGATATAATCAGCTTTCTTTAAATACACTGTGAGTGTTCAGCAGTTAATAGCTGAGTCTACAGAATATCTCATTAGTCTCACGGGCAGTGGAATTAATACTCACATATACAGATCCTCCAACCCCCATGTCCTCCTCTTTTACTACACTGTGACTTTTGAACACACCCTGCTTGCTGGCTGGTATTGTTGTTGCTAGGCAACCATCTGCCGTTGCTAAGCAATCCATTAATGAGAATACGACTATGTGCTGTTAAAGACTGTAGGACATTACACACTGTAATGGATTATAAAATAATATTATGTATCCACTGAAATAAAACTGAAAAAAACAACAACAAAACAACTAATGAGTCAGTGTGATTTTATTGAAGTTTCTTTCTGTGCTAAATATTTATGTATAAGGCACTAATTCATAAACTAGTCATTTTTCTTACCTGTAACTTCAGTAACAACCACATTTTTATTTTAACTTTCTAAATGACTGTAGTTATATTATTAAAGTTGCAACCAAATAGCCCACCTGGTTTCCTTACACATACTGTACCTCTCTGCTGCTCTCATTTAGCTAACCAAAACAAAAAA
>JAUBNQ010000027.1:2578132-2595243 GCA_032353495.1 Ctenopoma kingsleyae | reverse complement strand
TAAATAAATGAACTGAAATGTTGTTTTAAATGTTCAATTCTAATGTTTATAAGGAAAAAACATATTTTATATACTTAAATTTTATTCAAATACTTTTCTTTACATTTTTTTCTGCGCACACCCACACACACAAACACGTGCATACAGCATGAACGTGACCAGCCAGATGATCTCATACCACCATAAATTATGACCAGACTGGGCCGGCTGGTGTAATAATAACCCAGTAATTTAAAGCAGAAGAAAAGCAGCCATGTTGAAACTCCCTTTCTATTTCTGTCTCTGGCATCTCCTGGTTCACTGACATGCTTGTGATGACCTAAAACTGAATCAGCCTTCTCTTCACACTGACGACATTTTAATACTTTTAATACATACAAGATGTTTAACCACACAAAACAAAATACAGTATATAACGTTGATGTCTCTGTATGATTGTTTATTCTAAGTGTATCTTGTTTGTTCCTGCACAAACAGAAGCAGGAAATGAGGCTGCTGTCCTCAGCCAATCACACATGAGCCAGTTCACTGTTTGAGCCAATGATTCAAAGGCAGTTTTACAATATGATGCCTGGAGCTGCAAATAGATCTGACACACTCTCCTTTTAATGTACACACACACACACACACACGCACTGCAGGACTGACTGCAGGAAATGTAAGCGCCGTGAGCTCATATCTCTAAGAAGCAGTGACGAAGCCTCAAAACCTGAAGCAAGAACCACTTTGTTTACACTGCTGGTTTACGTGTTGAGTGAGGAACAGCTGCTCAAGAGTCACATCATGTTTATATCTGCACAAGGAAACGTGTGCACAAGTCTGTTAGCACATAAACAATGAAAAGACAGAACAAAAGATCACTGATCTCATCTAATAGTCTATCATCTAATTTGTGTAATGTCAGTGAATTATAGCATCAGGTGAAGGAACAGTACAGTGAAATTCATTAATTTTGTTTAATACAGAAGACAAGACCAGCTTTAAAGTTATAATACTGATTCACCTTCATTGAACAGTTTATAATCTGATATTGTCATTTTTTTGCACACGCCTGTATTTCCAACAGTAAAGCAATTATCTCTTAAAACGTTATCACTTTCCAACCTGAATCCTACGTTTTCATAACTCGAACATGAACTTGTTAATATATAAAACTTGTTATAATAAATACAGTCACCTGATCACCATCAGGAAAATAGTGTTCTCAAACTCCTGGTTCTTAATGTTGTTCTAGTCCTGATGTTTCTATGCAGAGGTGATTAGTGTATTTAGTCAGGTACTGTGCTTAAGTCCAACATTGAGGTACTTGTACTTTACTAGACTATTTCCATTTTGTATTACTTTACTATTAGAGTTCTTTATTAGGAAAGTTTGTTCTACCACCTCTGTTTATATGGTTGTAAATTTTTCTTTGTCACTTGAAAGGCATCCAAAAAAACTTCCGTGCTGTGAAAGCATTAGCTTACACAAACTGGAGATGCTTTTACTCAGTAGAAATACTTATAATAATACCAGATACTCTCATACTGCAGTAGGCTAAACCATTTTCCTTTCACACGATGTAAAATCCAGAGTTTGTGAGGCACGTTAAGAATAAATCCGAAGACACAGGACACTTCTTAACACAGCCACATCCAGACAAACACATGCGGATGTGACCATGAGCTGTCTTTAGCTTTCTGATGAGTTGCAGGGCATTCCTGACCTCGCTGACACACGCTAACAAACAGCAGTGAGCTTATGCGTTGTAAATAGCACGGTGGGAGGGTCGGAACAGAGCAGCTGGAGTATATAAAGCTGAAGTCCTGTGTAATGTGCAGAACTAACAAGAAGAAGACACTCGGGAAGTTTTCAGCCCTCACTCTTCAGTGGAGACTAAAGACATCAAGCCTGACAGAAGACAAGTGGAACTGCAGTACACGACGCTTGTGTTTGTCTTCCAACGCTGACATGATGTCCCAGCACACTGCCTTGACCGGCCTCTTCGCTGATGACCCTTTCTTTGGCCAGGAGAGGCTGTTGTGGCCGCTGCATCACAAGGCCCTCTCCTCGCTGCAGCAAGACTTCTTCAACCGTAGAGCCAAGCTGGCCGATGGCCTCCTGAGGGAGCTTCATGATGGGCACCCCCTGCTCAGACTTAACCAGCTGCCCCTCATTTCTTCCACTTTGGCAAGGTATGTACACCAACTGGGTCTCAGTAGCAGGTAGACATGATTGCTTAAGGTGTTTTCTAAACCTATAGCTGGTTTGCTCTGGTCTGAATGACTGGATGAGTTGGTGAACTTAATGGAGCTGATTCTGATCCAGATTCTGATTCTCCTCAGGCTGACTGATGACAACGAGCAGCAGAGACAGACTCCCAGCACAGAGCTGCACAAGGACGCCCAGCAGCCCACAGAGAGCAACGGCGACCTCCTGGTGACCCTAGACGCTCGTGGTTACGCCCCCAGTGACATCACAGTGAAACTGGAAGGGCGGAGCCTGGCAGTGGTGGCCATGAAGCAGGCCGCAGCAGAAGAGAGTCAGTCCTGCTCCTCTTCTTCCTCCAGTGCCGCCTTCTCCTCCACGGCTTCATCTCAGGCGGGATTCGTCCAAAAGATCAACCTGCCCAATCACCTGGATCTGTCCGGCCTCTCCTGTTCCCTGATGGATGATGGACAGCTGCGGATCCACGCCCCCACGGCCAAGCAACCAATCAGCGAGGAGCGTGAGGTGCCCATTCGGTTCAGGACCTCTCTGGAATTTCCCATCACCAAGGATGAGACAGAGGAACAACACACAGACTAATTGACACACTCCACACGCTCCACACATACTGTCTGAATGCAACATGTTTAATACATGAATATAGATGTTTTTGTGCGGACACACACATATACACACGCACACTTCCACTGAAAGACTGTTTATAATGAGTAAAGTTTACATTTACTAAATTAAGAAAACATTTATTTTATAAAAAAAGTGTAATTTGTATGTAAAATATATTATTGCAATGCTGGCTTCATGGTGATGGAATAGCAAAGAAATAAAAAATAACTACTACTTCTGTTATGGACTTTCGTGAGCACAAGATGGTGCCAGGCACCAGTTTTCAGGACCACCAGAAGGAGGAGAGGGGGAGGGGGGGTCAGTGTGAAAGAGGAAGAAAAAGAGAGGAGCATCACCCTTATCTCCTCTCCAGGTGGCTGAATTAGTAACTTTAAAAGGTTCGAGTAACGTCTGATTTCCTGGGGAGAAGGTATTTGTTGGTGTGGCAGAGCAGGTGACAACAGTATGAGTCCTCCTTCACTGAGGGTGTCACGACACGGGGGGAGAGGAAAGCAATGGAAGGTGGATGTAATTTAGTGTGTGATGCTCAACGTAGACCCGGGTTTGATCCCCAGGTCGGCTGGATGCCTTTCTGTGTGGAGTCTGCGTGTTCTCCCTGTGTCTGCGTCGGTTCTCTCCGGGTGCTCCGGCTTCTTCCCATCATCCAAAGACATGCATGTCAGATTAATTGATGACTCTAAATTGTCCATAGGTGTGAATGTGAGTGTGTATGGTTGTCTGTCTCTGTGAGTCGGCCCCGTGATGGCTTGGCGACCTGTCCAGAGTGTGCCCCGCCTCTTGTCCGATGACTGCTGGGATAGGCTCGAGCGCCCCCGGCAACCCTTACGAGGAAAATGGATGGATGCTCAACGTAGAGAAAAACCTGAATACCTTTTTTTTTTATTTTTAATATTCAACTTTAGCATCCTTTTTATCTTTATTTATCCAGGGAACAGCCACAGATATTCCACTGACATCTGCTGTTGTTGCAAATAAAAGGAAAAACCTGGAATGCTTGACACCTACAGTGCAAGGATGTGAATCATATTCTATGGCCTTCTCTGTCACCACATCTCAACCCAGCTGAACACCTACAGGAGTAGGTGTTGCACAGGGTAGGTCTAATGTGTACCAACATGTTAGACTGTGCTCTTTACCACCATCATCAAAACATCATACAAGTTGTGTTGTGATAGAATTTGAGCATTTACATGAGTAAAAGAACAACAGCATAAAGACATTGTTAGTAAAGTAAAAGCCCTGCATTTAAAATGGTATTTAAGTAGAGGTATAAAATTGTTAGCTCAAAAACTACCTAAGTAATAAAAGTAAAAGTAATCTTTACTTTAATTTTCTGGTTAAAATTCCACATTAATGAAAATAATATTATTGGATTTTAATCATCTCCATCACTTTAATGTTGCAACCTTAGAATTATATAGTATTTTGCATTATTAGTATTAGATTCTGAAAAGTAACTAGTAATTATAGTTATCAAATAGATGTAGTGGAGTAAAATCACTTCACTCACAATGACTTTTTCTAAAATCCAACAAAAACTCAAATCTGTGAATGGAAATACTCAAGTGGAGCAGAAATACCTTAAACTTTACTTAAGTACAGTATTTAAGTAAATGTACTTCAGTGGCTGCTGTTGAAGCTGTGACAGTAATAGGTTTATAAAGTGTAGTACCAGTTTACTGACACGGTCACACACACAACCACTCGAAACCACAGTGACAACCATGGCTATAACCACAGCTACTCTAATAATAGTCACAGCCACAGGTACGGCAGCAGTCAGAGGCAATAACACGGTCACAGGGTCAGAAACAGCCGCAGTCACATCAAAAGGCTGCAAACTCACACTGTGGTTGCTGTCAGTCAGTGGCCACAGAGCTGAAGCTGAACCTTTGCTCAACAAGCAGTTCTTCAGTTCTTATGCAGTAAATGAACCATCTGTCAACAAACAATAATTAGTTATCCTACAAATGTGGATCTGCTGTTAAATTTGAGGATTTGACTTCAGTTCCATAGCTGTACCTGCTGTTTCATGGAGGGTGGTTTCTGTCTTAATCCAAGAGCATAGTTTATCAATTGGAGGGCATAATTTAATGATTTAATCTTCAGATTAAACCCTACGTGTCATCTAAATAATGAACATGAAATCATAAATGATGCTCACAAATGGAAAAACTATGTTCTCAAATTAAGATAGATATTAATTCCCACAGTTTCTTAAAATGAAGAATATATAAATGATTTGTTTCTGAAGTGCAAATGAATTCTAATGTTGTTTCTTTTAATTTAATTTAAAAGCAGGATTTTTTATTAGATCTTCTGTTTTGTTTCGTTTTCTCTCTCTCTCTCTCTCTCTCTTTCCTTCTCTGCATGCCTCAGATTTCACCCCTCAAATTTCATCGTAATTGTCCACCCAGAATGAAATGTCTTCGCAGACTCAGCAGGGGTTTGCAGTGTGTGTGTGGGTGTATGTGATTGCGACTGTGCATATATTTGTGTTATCTGTGCATGAGTGTTTGCATGTGCGTAAGTTCTTGAATCTTCTGAAGTCATAAGAACCAAATGTGCTCACGCACGTAGAATGATGTCCTGCAGAGTGACGGCTCTTTGCAGCCAAATGCCAAATTAATTTAATACAGATGCAACTTTCTGGTATCTGCGTGCAAGTATCTGTACAGGTGTGGAGAAAAGCAGATGACGATGACTCTCTTGCCATTGCCATGGTGATTTGGGTCCCCTGAACACCATCACCAGCACACGCTCACGCACACTATGGCAGGAAATGACAGCACATTTTCTGCGGCGACAGTTATGAGGTCATAATGATGATGGATTCTTCAGGCCAGTGAGGTGTTAAATTTTGTTTTTTTGCAGACAGCCTGCCTCAGAGGAAGATGCTGTTTACACTGGCAACTGGTTCACTCGGAATATACAAAACTCTCATCTCAGTAATCTGATTTGTGCTTCAGTCTGAGAATTCCTCTGGCTGATGTCCTTCACATGTGAAAGACCCGCTTTGCTTAAAGCGATGGGAAAAAGATGCTTGTGTGCTGGTAATTAGCATAAAAAATGTTGAATTTACTCTTTATTTTGTTTTATTTAATTCTATTTTATTTTGCCCAGATTTTAAAATGACATTGATTATATGGGAAAACCATGCTTTCCTTGTTTATTGTACCTTTCACACATTTAACACACCTTATGTTTTTAAATACCAGAAAATCAAGTCTCAATATTATGAATTAATGTGATGTGACATGATGTTTCACATTTCAAATGTCATTAATTTGCATGTGTTGTTATGCGATTGGCTCCACGACCGTCTAATTACTGTTCGTACACAAATTGGTGAAATAAAAATATTCAGTACCACATAACTAGAACATAATTAATTTCCAGAAGTACAAGGTATTTATTACTTCTGCTTCTGTAAGATAATGAAATAGTCAAATAAAGTATTAAGTTACCCTAATGGAAAATTTTTCATAGTTTTAATTGTTTTCAATGATCAAATTAATTGTATTGTATTAATATAATATAATATAATATAATATAAGAGAGAGCACAAAGGTCACATACATTCAGAAACTGTTTCTTTATGCAGAGTCTTTTCACAGTAATATGTACTGCAAATCGTAATTTTTCTTGCAACTTTGCAGTGAAAAATATTCTTTTTCACATGGCTGACTATTCCCTCATTATGTCCAATAAATTCAAACAAATCACAGATTTTAGTTTTTAATGCATTGCTGAAATAAGTTCTACCTTTTGTGGAAATGGGGCTTGTAAAAGCACACCATGTAAACTCAGATAAAGGTATCAAATTAACTCAGCGACACATGCTGTGTAGCCCTGAGCTGTTCACTGCCTACAGTTGTATCCTGACTAATGCACAAATGAAACAAACAGCAGAGTGTGCAGAGCGGTGAGGAATTCATCCTGGAGGCTTAATTTTGTGATCTCTTCCTCCCTCTCCAGAAATCACAAGAAGACAAGCAGCTCATCATTCTTACATCAGTGTCTTTTACTCTACAACGACCTGCCAAAATCTGATAGATGACTTAAATAAACATTATATCAGTTTGTCTAACCTGGAGGAAAGACGTCATGGCGTGCTTATAGTGAAACAACTTATTAAAGTCTCGTTCTGATCCCTGGTCAAATAATCAAACAGACAACTAATATTAACCTTAGTTTTGACAGATTTCATTTTTCAGGATGGCAACTCCACAGATAATGGTGTTTCACACACAGACACAGCTTCGCAGTTCTGTGTACGAAGAGAAAGACACGCTAATTCAATTAAAAAACTCTTCTTCTTCTTTCTTGTCTTTTTTAAGAGCTGATAGCTAAATATTTACTATTGAGTAACTGTGTAGTTCATTATTAAAATAGTCAATTATTTGTTTCAATAATCAATAAATCAATTAATCAAAATTGTTAGTTGCAGCCCTCCTGGGTGTACCCCACCATCTCTTTCCTTTTCGTTCTTCCACGTCCTGCATTTTACTTCTCTACTGTCTGTTTAACTGCATTTCTTTGACTGCATGTCTTTTCTTTACCTTTTTCTGCCTCCATTCTCAAAGAGGCCAACAGGTGTGTTCAGGATGTGTGACGATCAACAGTTCAGATGAGCTTTATTGATCTGAGGAAAGGCTATCAAACAGAGAAGCCCAGAGGTTCCTCATTTACTTTTTCACAGCTTTTTCATTTCTTTCTGGTTATGTGTCTTTTTTTATGAGGATTGAATGTCTGCTAGTTTAATTGTTGCCTTTCTCAACCCCTCCACCCCCTTCTCCTTTGTCTATTCGATCTGTCTGTGTGTATAGTTGTTTTTCCTTTTAGATAATTTCTCACCATCTCAGCGATGACAACCAAACTGAAATGACCCTTGGTACTTTTCTGTCCTAGTCCTGCTTTTGCAAAGAGACAAACCCACACACACTGGGCTTTCCAGCATTACGTTAAAGGAGGTTAAAGCAGGACACAGGACACAAGACAGCGGTGAAGCTGCTTCTGGCATGTCATAAATAAAAGAAGTAGCCTGTATTATGTTGGACAGAGCCCTACGTTGAGGGAAAACACAGGGCCTTACACCTCTACAAACTTGGCAGGGATCTAAATGCTGACCCCAAGAAACCACGTCATGTGAATAGTAACTACAGTAGTCACTGTCAGGTGCAAATCTGTTTTATTTGCAATAATTACACAGAACTGTGTATATAACATCTCATAATACTTGTAAAAAAAGCAGTCATTTCCAAAAAAATCTCTGCAGACCTCCACAATAACATTTTGTGATGAGGCACCCAGGATATAAAATGGTTTCCAAAGCTCTGAGTGTTTACAGGAGCACAGTGGCTTAGGGACAGTAGTAATTCAGAAAGGGAAGAAGGCGAGAAGCTCCACAACTTTTCCTAGAGTTGGTCCTATGGCCAAACTGAGTAACCACACAAGATGGAACTTGGACACGAAGCTGATCAGGGTTTCAGCAGTCACTCTAACATAGTTTGAGAGGTCCTCTGCAGAGATGGGAGAACTTGGCAGAGGGACAGACATCTCAGACTCTCAGTCCAAACAGACAAAGCCTGTTAGGAGTTTGCTAAACAGCATTTAAGATTCTCCTTCTGTGGGCTTCCTGTGTTCTGATGCCCCAAAGTTCAACTTCTCATTAGCCACTAAGTCTGGCAACCATCTGTATAACATGGTGTCATCACGCTATGGGGGGCTTCTCAGTGGCAGGGGCAGGGAGTTTGGTCAGAACAGAGTGATGGATGAATACATCAATATACGTAGATAGGTTCTTACAGAAATATTGATCCAGAGTGCATGACACCCGATACTCAGGTGACAATTAACATCTCAGCATGATCATTATCATGATAATAGTGCCAGTGTTCAACCAGTACCCTGATTCTGACCACATTCTGCTGCTGCCTTTGTGAACTCGCCAGTATAGTGTATTTCATTGCTCAAATGAAGCTGAATCTAACCAATAGGACAACTGTATTTGAGTTAGAATCATGTTGTAAATGTTTCTCCTCCAGTGCACGTGGGAGAATCTCCCAGAAATAACCCCAGATAGACAGGAAACATGCATACCCAGCCTGTGGACTGTTTCTCTATGGCCTGTGACCATGACAGTAGACTTTAGATGACTGGAACCAAGTTTTGTAGACTGTCCATGTTTGAGGTGTTTGGGTGCAAGTGAAGAACATGCAGTACAGAATTCAGATGCAGAGGTCATAAAAGTATGATAGATGACTGACTAACACCAATGGAGCAAGGCGGTGGAAGCATGATGGTACGCTTTGGCAGTGGGAGAGTGGGCGATCTGCATTGTGTGTAAGGTAGGTAAGGTAAGGCATACAGTATGGATACCACTCCATACTACAGAGGCGTGTTAGTCCCTCTGGGCAACGACTGAATGGGGATTCATTTTGTAGCAAGACAATGACCTCAAGCATTCTCCCCAGATGTGTAAGAATTATCTGGAGAAGAAAGTAGCTGCTGGAATACTATCTGTGATGGCTCAATCACCAGATCTGAACCATGTCGAGCAGGTTTGGTGGAAGCTAGACCAAAGATTTTACGAACACCGTTCAACCATCAAAGTAGACCTTTGGGAGGTGCTGCATAAGGCCTGGGAGAAAATCACACCTGATTAGCTGCAAAAATTGATCAGTAGAATGCCACAGATTTCAAAGTTGTAAAAGCTCATTTTAAGCACAGCATCACGCGCAAATTGGCAAAATAAGCTATGTCGGGACACACGGCATTAACCCCTACCCCTGATGGGGGGCTTCAGATCTGTTGCCTCTGCCATGATGAGGCGAGTTAGCTGTGTCTAAAGTGTAAAACATTGCGCAATACTTGTGAGTTGTGTCTGGGACGGGATGACAATTTACAAAGGGCAATAACAGAGATTCCAATAGACAGGAAAGTCTAATCTTCTGTTTCAAATGTTTCTATACAGCATCTGGAATCAAGTGTCATTTTAGAACAAAGTAAAACCCACCTTTTCTTTAATGTGTAATCAAATCCTACTTCCAATATTTTGATCCCTTTTGTAAGAATGGTACTTCAGTCCGTCTCTGTGATGCTAATTGTTGAGATGTTAATATTAAAAGGACTATGATAGCATCACATTGTTAATCAACTGGAACAGATAATGAAGTTAGCAGTGGGATACAATTTCATTTACTTCTTGGTGTTGAAAGGCAAAGTGTAATCATATGGGTATGAAACCTGAGCTCATTCATCTCAGCCATTATATCATCTGTAGTTGTATTTAATAAAGGGGCTGAGGCGCATTTTTCAACGCTTTGTTGGGCTTTAAAGTTAGAATAGGTTCCCATTACCCCTGTAGGAACACAGCTGAGCTGACAGACACACGGTTTCAGTAAACATACGCAATAAATGGGTGAAGTGAGAGATACACAGACACACACAGCATTAGTGTGTCCATTAAAGTCATGTTTTATTCTGAGCCACTGATACGGCTGGTTATCAGTGAAGTCCGACTGTCATATTGTCCTGACTGAGCGGAGGTGCAGATAGAAGGATCACAGACTTAAATAAACACTGAAAGGCTCCTGAACATCAAGACAGGAGATGGACTTTAAAAGCATTTGTGTATGTGTGTGTGTGTGTGTGTGTGTATCCTTTTATGCTTTCTGTATCAGTTCATACACATATGTGTATTATTGTGTCAGGATATCACTACTTTTATTATTTCTCAGATTATGTTTGATGGTATGGAATAGTATGAGCAGTATTGTACATGTTAAAACACAAGTTTAAAAATGTGAATGCATGTTTGTGTGTGTCTACGTGTGTGTGTGTGTGGGAGACGATGTTGAGTGACGTGTAGTGACAGCAACGAAACTGTGCGTTTTATCAGCGCTGGTTAAATGTTTCCTGCCACTCTTCCTGCCCGCTTTCAGCGACTCTAACCTTTACAACGCTGCTGTTGATACAATCAGACACAAACACACAAATGAGCACACACACTCACTGACATGCTGTTTTTTCAGCCACGAGGACTGGAAAGTAACTAGGTACAAGTACTAGTACTTAGATACAATTTTAAGGTACTTCCATTTCCATTTTTGTGTTACAAAAAAAGGTGGCTATGACGAAGAATTAAAAATATAAAATGTAAAACATAATCTGGGTTGTTTAACACTTTTTTGTTGACTACATAATTCCATACTTCTTCTTCAGTATTAATGTACAATGTTGAAAATAATAAAAATAAAGAAAAACTACTGACAGAGAAGGTTGTGTAGACAGGTAGTGCACACAGGTACACAGTATGGTTTAATTACCTGCAACATTAGTGATCATTACACGTTACTGCATCAATAGTTTCAACAATAAAATATTTTATTTTATTTTCCTTTTGGCATTTTAGTATTAAGCATATTTTGTTGTGCTGTTCATGTTCCACACAAAGCAGCAAGATAACAGAGATCTTCTGAGTTTCTTTTAAATCAGCATCTCAGCTGTACGATGCACAGAGCAATGTATTTCTTAATGGAGTAAAAAAATGAACTTGCTCAACTTTATAGATTTGGACTACAACATCATAATGCTGGCCACGATTTAAATAAGATTGAAAAGTGGTTTGATTTTCACAGACATTCATGGTTTCCACAGGATAAATCCTAATGACTCAGAACTTCTACAATTCTGACCTGTTTTTAGAGCTTTGAGTCACAGGAGTTTGCTTAGAGGCAGATTCACACGCATGACTCAACTATGTGTTCATCAGCTGCTGGGACTTTGACATGCGTAAGCCATTTTCTCCCCATGTTCAGTGGATTATTTTTGTTGCCTGTAAAAATCATTAACGAGCAGCCAGCTGGAATATTAAAAATCCACTGATGTACTTCATTATGATTATGTTTCACCAGAGCAAAGGGCCATAAAGCAAATTACGCAGACTCAGACTGGGAAAGTGTCTTATACAAGTGTCTTTTTCAAGACAATCTACCCTTGTGCTCCTTGTCTTGTCTAACAAATAAACTGAATGTGTTTCTGTTCATATTTTAAATGCATGGTGCACTAGCTGCATTAATTTTTTTTTGTGTGTTTTAATTCATTTTTGTTTGTGCATCAAGTTCTACTTCTTTGTGTGTATTACTGCCGCAACCAGTCAGTCAGCAATGCTGTGTGGAATGTGAAACACGTGAAAGAAATGTGTATCGTATCACCAGCATGCTTCTGTCTCTGAATGCATGTCCTCACCTACACAACGCAAACAAAATTGGGACCCATTCATAGAAACATTGCACCCATAGAGTTATGAGTGGACAAAAACTCACCAGGGTACCTTTAATAACTATAACTGTAATTTTTAAAGTTAATACAAGCAGAGCTGTTAGCAAATGTGCTTATTTAATTCATTCAGCAACCTACACAGGAACATTAGCATTCATTTGGGCTCATGCTTCTGGCCACCTGATGATATTGATTATGAATCCAATATTCAACTAATAGTATTAGCAAACATTCAATATTTTGCTTGTCAATAAAAAAGAGCTTATTGAAAAGGTCAATTCAGTTTGATTAGCAGGTTTATCAAACTCAACGTAGCCCTTCCTACACAATGTTGATTTTATGAGGCTAGACGCATTATGGTTTTGGCTTATCTGTCTGTCCCATTTTTGTAAACGTGACATCTGAGGGCCACCTTGGAGGTATTTTTTCAAAATATCCACTTTGATGAACAGTAATGAACTGATTAGATTTTGGCCTTACATCCGTCCCACTGTGAACGCGATATTACAGGAATGCCTTCAGGGAATTCATTAAAATTTGACACAAACCTCCACCTGGACTCAATGATGATTTTGGTGGGCAAAGGTCAAAGGTCAAGATCACTGTGACTTCATGTCTGTTCTATCCATCCATTACCTTTTTTTGAACATGATATGTTGAACACCTAATGGAATTTTTTCTAAATGTCCGCTTGTACTTAAAGATGAATTGATTAGACTTTGGTGGTCAAAGGTCACATTCCCATCACTGTCATAATTCAGAAACACCTGGAGGAACAAATGTTCAGTTGGACTCAAGGATGAACTGATAAAATAAAGAATACAGTGACACTTTACTGGTACACATATAAATGTATGTAATGGTCGTCAGTATTGTAATTCAGAGATTAAGCTGCACACACACGCACACACACACACGGACACATTAGCCAGTAGATGCCCTTTTAACAAAGCATTATCACAGGTAAAAGTATTTGTGGAAGGAACTATGGTGTGCTGGCTTCTCCAAACACATCCACATTCTCTGCCAAACACACACAAGCATACACACACACGTATACAATGGGGCAGTTAGCTCCTGTGTTTGTTCAGAGAATAGACTATGGTTGATCTCACATGTCTGTAGTGCTTTTATTGGCTCGATGTGTGTAATACACAGACAGAAAGAGACAGTGATGGACAGAGATTAAGCTGGATGAATGGATGCTGGAAAAAAAAGAGAAACACTGTCGCTTTTTATTTCCATTTCTTATCTAGTGTGTTGGCAGGGAAGAGTACAGAGAAAAAGTTGACTGAGATAGAGAAGAAGAGCGATGAAGGGATGAAAATAATTACACAATTCTACTTTGAATTTCTCAGGTTGAGGTAATAGTAATTGTCAAGTGTGTATCACTCTTGTTTGTGCATATGAGTGTCTGTCTCAGGGAAGGAGAGCTCGTCTGTCTTTGTGGCATGTCATGTTTTGCAGAGGAGCGTACAGTGTTTTCCATATCTTAGCCAGCTCCCTGCAAACAATTTAGAATTTTTTTTTTACCTTCCAGGCAGACAATAGTTTCTCTTCATACAAATCACCCTCTTTAATTATTTGTTTTTAAAAGTTGTGTCATATTCCAGCAGAACAATTACATGTACATGATTAGATTTCAAACTTTGCAGTGTCTACTGATATCTGAATCTTTAGTGTGAAAGGCCATTTAGCCCAGTAGGTCCTCAATATGTGAAACCCATTACTCCATCTCCATTTGTCATTCATTGTACTGGACTTCATCCACTTTATCTTACTTACTCCAACATGCGCTGTTAAGAATATAGCATGATACCACTGCTGCGCTTAGAGGATAGTTGATATATGTTATTAATATGGTTCAAGTAGTGTTTAGTGTGATCGTGTCTTTTTAGTCACATGTTCAGGTTGTTTTTAAAGTGAAATGGTTGGTGGTTAGAAAATGTAAACTTTTGATATCAGTGATGTATATGGATGAATTTATTAATGTGTCTGACTTACAGATGGTTTTGGTAAAATCTGTCCTATTTCCATTGAAACTCAAATGTATCATATTAGACACAGCCCTGAAACTGACTTGTTAGTGTTTCAACAATTTTTTTATTTCCCCACCAACAGCAGCCTCATTTACAGTACTTGAAATGAGTTAAACCGGTGACGTGCTGTGACTGCAGATGTAGCATCATGGGCCTCATCCATCACAAAGGTTTGTGCTCTGCGTGGTTTGTCACTTCCTGTGCGACATAACAATTTCACACAGAATGTCCCACCAGTGACCATCCTAATAATTAGTATAAATCAGAGGAATCATTAGGACAGGCCTTTTCTCTGTGGTGCTCTGGTGTTTTCCGTTCCGATGCTGTTCACACGGTGTTGTAATGTATTTTTTTGTGTTTAATCACACTCTGATACAATTCAGAGACTGTATGGGTTTGATGTAGATAAGGCAAAAAAACAATGTAGAACAAAAGTGTGGAATTTGATGGAATGAAACATCCTCTCCTCTGAATCTTCTTCTGGAGAAACGTCAGTTTGTGACGACAGCAGCTCAGCTGGGTAGTGTTGTGTGACGACTTTTGTTGGTTTGGAGTTTGTATTTGCTCATATACATGTCTAAATTATATAGTTTTTTCATCTTTTTTGTTAAAATATGATAAAACAGTTAACAAGTTTATTATTATTATCTGTGTTTTTACTGTGTTCAGATCAGTGAAATATGAATAAATGTTCTGTTAAGATGCAGGACAAACATAAACCATTTCAGCAGCATGTTGTTTTTTTTTTAATAATTTGCATTTATTGACATCATGTTTGTAAATTTACTCGATGATCCAGATTATGATTATAATGTTTTATATGTAGATTTGTATGACTCATAATAATGATGTGTTAGCCCAAATACCTTAGTACAGTATATTTATGGAGGCCCAAAAGGGACACAGGGAAATGTATGAATAAATAAATATAACATAAATACATGTCTGTGATTAATTAAAAATAAATAAATACATCTAAAAATTGCCCAAAAAAGTATAACTAAAAGTTTTATTTAAAATAAACAAATGAATGTATAAATAAAGAGAAATGGGAATGCATAAATACATGTGGAAATGGCCTCCATTGTGAAAGTGGCCTCCATACATGTTAATGTATCTCATTATGAAAATCAAAATGTGTTTATTGCTCATAGACATCAGACTTTCCTCCTGTCTGTGACAATAGTACAGTAGAATAATAAATAAAAGAAGAGAAAAATGTTTCTAATGAATGAAGAAAGTTGTTCATTCACCAATAAGATGAATCTGAAAACAACTTCAATATAAAGCTGTTGTGACACTGTGATATGGTTTCTTCGTATCGTTCTGTTCTGCTGCAGCGTCCACTCACCTACAGGTTTCTATCAGGTAAGAGACTTCATGAAGGATGTTTCTCATGTATCACTGATCCTAACAGATAAAAGATTTCTGGGAATCATTTACTGCTGTAGGTCGACCTGCAGCTAAAGGAAAAACACATCAGAGGGAAAATCACAAAGGAGAGGAGGAGACGGGAGGAGGCTGGATATTCAAGAGACGGTATGTACATACGTACATGTTTGTGCATCAAAGCTCTGGAGAGACACTGCAGTACTGACAATAACCCAATACTTTCCCTCATATCCCTCTGTCAGCCTCATTATTGGTGAATAAAGACTGGATCGCCGCCTAGTGGCAGGAACCACACCAGTTTAGTGATTATTATAACTGTGAGACATATAAATATATTTGCACAATCTGGAAATGTAACCTCTGCATGATTATGTCAATCTAATCCGGTGGAAATTAAAAACTGTATTTTTCCCACAATCACGCTCCTTGTATAAGCAAATGTCAATGATCTCCATCGCTTATATTTCCATATGGTGCTGCCCACGGCTTTTCTGCTGCAGTGTTCACCTCTGCACATGTGAACAAAGGAAGCTGCAACAGGGAGAGTAAAATTAGTAATTACTGGTTAGTTTGGACATGTGAAGTCGTATTTTATTCATTGCTAAAAAGCCTGTTCGTCTTTCATTGTTTCATAGGTTAAAGTTCAAATTCACTGACTGTCAACTCCAGAACTTCTCGAGAACAAAACAAAACAACATTAAAACACATTAAAGTGTGGTTGTCTTTCCAATCTTTCCAAACAGAGCAATTTGCTTATAATTCTTGAATATTGTCCTACTGAACTGAGCGTGGCCTGTATGTGTAAGTTTTGTGTGTCATGGTTCAAAAATGTTATCTCTACCATAAACAAAGGACATGCGTGTCCCGTGCGTGAGTAATGTCTCCATCATCAGCGTTTGACGCATTCTGTGTCTTCACACCCCACCACCACCACCCCTTTCCCTCTCCTCCTGGCCCCCTCCCCTCTTTCCCTCCTCCCGTTTTCATTTACACACGCGCGCGCTCTCTCATGCGGTGTAAACTCCTCCCTTTTCCGGTGCCTGCTCAACTATATAAATCACCTCAGTGGAAGTTTGAAACCAAGGTGCAGCGACCTGCAGCGTAGAAAACTGATCCAAGAAGAGAGAAGAAAGAAATCTGCAGCAGCACACACACAGAGACAGACACACACAGACACACACTCTGCTGCTGCCAGAAAGCACCTGTTGCTCCGACTTCTACCTGTCAACTCAACAAAGTCCTCTCACAGTAAGTCTTCACACCTTTCACTCTTTTTGTTAGTATTCTGCTTTTTACTATTTAGTTTGAATAGTTTCACAAGTGCAATGATTTCCAGGATGAGGATGAGTTCTGTGGCGTCTCATACATCGTGTTGAAACAAGTTATTTCACATATATATATTTTGAAGGTTTTCTGTAGATGCATGAATATAAACCAAAAGACGTTACAAAAATACCAAATAGACATTTTTACATAAAAACAACTAGTTACTGTAGTCTCATTACTGATGACACAAAAGTTCTAAAAGTATGGACCTTGTAATTTTGTGAACCTATTATTATT
>JAUBNQ010000027.1:2504293-2517102 GCA_032353495.1 Ctenopoma kingsleyae | reverse complement strand
ATATTTATGTGGAGTAATCAGGTAGTTAGTTTATAACTGTTGCAAATCAGCAACGTCTGCCTTGAGAGGGTTAAAATCAGATCCGGTGGAGCATGGACTTCCTGGAAGGGAGAAGGAAAGAGAAGAACATATACAGAGGTATAAAAAAGTCATACATCCTTTAGCCATTAGTCTCTCTCATCTATCCATCATCTTACAGACATCAGGCATATAGATTATTTTATGTCTCTCTGTTTCACTTCATCACTTTTCTACTAAACAACCCCCCCACACCTCTTTTCTTGTCGACGGAGAATGGTTTTGTTAATCTCCCTCAGCAGAGTCTCCTTGTTGTTTTTCATGTTAGCTTTCGCCGTCTCCAGCACAAAGTTGATCTTCTCCAGGCTGAAGGGACGCTGGAAGGTGGAGAACTCTTCCATCTTTGCTTTGAACTCCTCTGCATCTGTAAAAAAACAGCACAGACATGCTGAGAGCGCCAGTCGTGTGTGAGTAGTAAAATGTCAAGTAGGGATAGCCTTAATGTGCACATGCACCTACAGTATGTACATTCATTACGATATCTAACAGTGGTCTATTCTGCTCCTCAAATCAACTGAAAACATGAAATCTGTGAGTGTTTGTGTGAGTGGAACAAACCTTTACAGTTCTGCTGGTTGAAAAGTGGCATGTAAACGATTGTGGGCTCTGTCCCGTTCCCCTCGAACACGTAACAGTCCTTTGGCCAGTCTCTGTCCTCCAAGATTTTGTTGTCTATCTCTGGGAAAGGCTTCTTCACCTCAGCTGCATAGTCTCTGGCAAGCGTCAGCGTCTGCAAAGGATTTACAGGTTAGTATTAATGGAGGTAATTTTATCTGAAGTTCAGGAGCTGTGTAAAAATCATTGTACTTTTCATAATCAGTACTGCTATGCTAGTATAATGTCTGGAGCCATCTCAAGTCTGAGAAAATACCCAGAGTGATTAAATAAGAGGTTACCTCAGACTGGGGGACAGCAAATTTCTGACAGAAAACCCTTTTCTGCTTAGTAAATATTAATAGCAATAATTATATATTTTAAATATTTTATTATTGTATTTTATTATTCATGGTTAAGTGTCTTGTCCAGGCACTCTTCAGTTCAGTTATTATTATTATTATTATTATTGTTATTGTTATTATTTACTAAGCAGTCTAACAAATAGATTCTTCTTAGTTGCATTATGGGAACGTTAGTTCATGAGTTGTGTTTTCTGCTGTTACAATACATTTTTTAGCTAATTCAATGGGGTTTTTAAAAATATTTTTAGCTTAAGTAGTATGAGAATTTTCTAGAACTCAGTAAAAGAATAATGATTAAAGCAAATCAAAAGTATCACTAATGACTTACTGTATTCCTGATTTCTATTTTGTTAAACTAAACCAAAGAAAATAGTTATGCATTGTAACCCTCCTATTCAATTAGGGCAATCTAATATAAAAATGCTAAATCTGATCAAATCTAAAAAATTAGTTTGAATTCACACTAAGGCAGTGATTCTCAAACTATGAGATGTATTAACTGTATGTAACGGAGTAAATGTCGTTACTATCCGCCTGTGGTCATATTGGTGGTACTTAGAGAGTCAAATATTTTTTGAGGTGGTACCCGGTGTAAAAAGTTTGAGAACCACTGCACTAAGGTGTTATTCATACCCACACTTTATTTACCTCGAACATGTTTCCAGCACTGTACTCCGGTGCGATGATGAGGTCGATGTCTCTCTTGTCTCCCAGAAATGAAGGGTAGGCTACATTGATCAGCAGTCCAGCATCTACCAGGTGGAAGCTTTCTTTAGAGCGAAGGCAGGGTGGAACTGTGGGATCTGCCCAGCAACAGGTTGTTTCAGTTTCCATCATTTAATAAAACTTTAAAAGTGAAATGTTCTTCTTTACTCAACTCCACTATCTAATAAGTATCCATTTTCATGTTTTATTCTCCTAATAATTTTTTAAAAAAAGATAGAAATGATTTATTATATAATTGTAATTAAATTAAAATAAAACATTTAACATAATTGAAACTAAATTAAAAATAATTTATTAAATAATTTGATTTAAAAATAAATTGATTTACAATTAGATCCAACTGAGTTTAGTAACCTTTTTCTATAGTGAAGACCTGAGAAAGATAATTAAACTAACAAATATGTTACAGAAGTTTTTTAGTACATCCTCTTTTAATTCTGTGTTTTTTTTAAATGTAAAAACATAATAAAAATCATCTGACTGTGCAACCTCTGATTAACAGGAACATACATACACACTTTTTTCACTGTGCTATTGTTCATTTAACAAAAATGAAGCGAAAAAGAAAAAACACATGGACATAAAAGAGTATCTCCTTAATGCTTCCTTAGGATTTAAGAGGCATGGGATTCAGGCATGGTGGTGGAGTGAAGATGATTTGGGGCTTGTTTTGCAGCCTCAGGACCTGGACACCTTCAGCTTCTCTCTATACCAGAGTATTCTAGAGGCAAATCTGAGGCCATCTGTCCAAGAGCTGAAGCTTGGTCAAAATTGGTTCATGCAACGGGACAATAATCTGAAGTACACCAGTAAATCTACTTAGTGGCTGTAAAATAAAAGAATAAAGGTTTTAGAAAGTCCAGAACTCAACCCAACTTAAATGCTGTTGTGGGGTTAAGGGAACTGGGCATAAACATATACCCAAAATCTTCAATGAACAGAAGCAATGGTGTAAAGAAGAATGGACCAAAATTCCTTGACAACAACAGAGACTGATAAAGTCATGCAGGAAATGATTACTTCAAGTTATTGCTGCTAAAGGTGGATCTACAAGCTGTTGAATCATGAGTCCGATACTAAGACCTGCTACGATCAGATGATATTTATTATGTTTTTACTCATAAAAACACAGAATTAAAAGAGCAGGTACTAACTTTGGCTGTAAGTTAATTCCTTATTTTCCTTTCTCTGTCAAGTTTGTTTCAGTGACTTGAATAGCATATTCAAACATCTAACTATCCCTTCAGTACAAAACTAGTGAATGTAGAACTTTTAAAGACACAACAACCTGAACTGAAATCATGTCTCTACTAAACGTCTTTCTTACTGCACCTTGGTATTGGTAGAGGAAGTTTCTGGTTGTTCCCCACTCCCATTTCATTATCAGAGGAAGGACTTGTTTAGTGAGCATAGAGACTGAGGGGAACACATAGAAAACAGACATGTTTAACGTCTAATTGTAATCCTGTTAATGTTGACTAGTCTACCTGCCATACTTTACACCAACCATGTGTTTTGAACGCTCCCTCCTCCAGGCTTTGGCTCCAGGTTTGTACCGCAGACAACAGCTCCAGACTCCACTGCTGAAAAAGACTTTTTCTTTCCTCCAAACTCTTTGACTCCAGCAGCGCAGAATCGTTATGATTTACCTTGTCTGGGGAAGATAAGAATCTAATGAGCACTGTGACATTTTCAATCACCTGCGCCATTACTTCATCACAGACAAAAAAAGATAGACTACACTTTACTAAAAGAAAACACTGACATCAGACATTCCTGTCGAGTATCAGTAGCTGTGGGCTCGTAAATCGACCTGCAGTTACCAAAAACTTAAAAAACAATAAGGACAGTTTATTAATAATACCTTTCAGTATTTTCTGCAGATTATCCAGGTCAGACAGAGCAGTAGGATCTTTAATGGTGCTTCTGGTCAGATCCACCAGTTTATCAAGCATGTTGTACACACGCAGGTACTGTTCAGCAGCACTGTCTACCTGCCCAGGTACTGAAACACACACACACACACACACACACACCAACCTCGGTGAGAATTTTCCCCCTGCTTATAAAAACACACATATGGACATGTCAAATGGAGAGTACCGTTCAGCCAGGGAGGGATGAAATCTCTGATAACCTCCTCATGCGCCAATGCACAGCCTAGAACACCTGCAAAAAACACACACACACAGATTTACATGCATCATCACAGGTCTGTGATGCATTATTCTATGATATGCAGTGACAAAAACGCTCTTTAAATCCCGAGTGGGGTGTTTATTGATGTATTTGACATCATAAAATAAAAACCTACCTTAACCTTAACGTTGTGTCAACTACAGTCTTTATTTCAGGAATTCAACCAAAGATCCAAACAAAAAACCTCACAGATTTTGGAACAAGGTTTTAGGACTCACTACTGCAGCACTCATTTTACACATCCAGTGAAAACAGCAAAAAAAAGAAAATCAGTAGTAACATCTCCTTTTAGTTCTGTTTTTGGTCTCCACCAGTCATTTTTAAGAGCTTTAAGACTGCACAAATGTTTCCTGTTGATTACATTTGTGTAGAATTCATCTCTTGAAGCTGATTTTCACACAGCAATTGTCTTGTAAATACTAAATAAAAGCTATTGGTTGCCTTCAAAAGACTTCATTGTCAGACTTTTGCTTATTGCACACCGATGTAGCTCTTACCAAGACGCACAGACACACACACCTTGTAATTTGACCATGTCCATCTCTGGCTTCTCCTCCAGCAGCTCCCCGTTCTGAAACTTGCTTCCCATGAGAGAAGTTTGAACAAAGATACCCATCTCTGTGAATCCAGCCTCATGAGGACTCACCTCGAACCATTTCCCTAACACACACACACACAGTCTTTTTTACATGTAGCACAGTAATACAAATCAAAAACCTGTTTATGCTGTATTGTGGCATGTGTATATACACCTTCTATAGGCCCATTTGAGAAGCAGTACTTCTCTATGGCGCTGTAGATGGGGTAAGGGTTGGTGACGTTCCTTTTGGCTTCATCAGAAAGTCGCCGCAGGTCCATCTGATGAAACCAAAGATATTTCTCACTGTGGGCTTCATTTTAAATGGGAAACAGCAGAAGTGTATGTGTGTACCTGGTTCATGATCCCAGCAGAGGTCAAGACCCCCCAGATATCAGTGAGAGAGAAGTCCTCTTCTTTTGCCCTCTCACTCAGCCAGGCTAGAGCCTCCTCCAGCTCAACCCCAGGTCCTGACAGCCTGGCCACTGCTCTGTCCATGTTGGTGCTCCACTCTGGGTCACTGTATAAGGAGGACATGGACCTATCAGAGAGGAGAGGAAGACAAACATAAGTCAAGAAAAATCATCATGGAGACATTTTCAATACTGTAATAAAATTAATTTTTTAATGCAGCTTCCAAATATAATGAAATACATCTCAAATCATCTCAAAATATCTCAAAGTAGCTGTCAGAAATAAATGTTTTATACTGTCTCTAATCCTCTTCCGTATTAATGTGATTGTTACCATGTTGACCCAGAAACTCCGCCCAGGTAGAGCAGAGTGTCCAGCAGACCTTCCTTCTCCATCTGATACACGGATCCTACCAGACCAACAGCTGCCCTCTGACCACCACCTGACGCCAACAGAGCAATGTGGGGAACTGAATCCTGTTTGAAGAGATGATGGAGATGTGGTAAACTTGACTAGCAGTTTGTTTTGTTGTTAATATTGATAGTTATTAGTGTTTTTTTATGGTTAATGGCATTTAAAATGACAACATTCAGTGTATCTGGAGAAATCTCTGTACACGTGAGACAAGGCTAAAAACCAGTAATGAATGACAATGATCTTATCTTTAGTTATAACTAAAAACAGATGTGATCCTGTTCATTGCTGCATCAACAAATGCAAGTTAAAGCTCTACCGTGCAAAGAAAAACACATATAGAGTAAAAACTAAATCCAGAAATCTGATCTTATTTGATTTGTACTGAAGTGAAGTGGAAACCTGTCCAGTGGACCGATGAGTCAAAATGTCAAAGTCTTTCTATTTTTATTCACGTTTCACACAATGTCTCAACTTGTTTTGATAAACTGACATTTTAGCAAAGTAACAGAACTGTGACATGAATGTATGACTTGTGCCAGCTCTGGATGCTAAGGTAGAAACCAGTTGCAGTATTAAGATCTGTTTGACACAAAGCATGGGATTACAAATCAGGCAACACAGGCTCAACTACTTTTTATTGCCCTGGGGTTCCCCAACTAGTCTATTAATGCTTGTGAAGTTCAAAGAGAGGCCATTTGTGCAAACACATACATTTCAGTCAAGTGAGATAAAACTGAAGTTTTGTATTTGGGCCTAAAACTCTTTCTAAATGCTTGCTAACCATTTAGTTACTTTTTGGTGATGGTATGACTTAGGTCTCAAGTACTCCACACTAAATATAAATAAATTAGAAGCATCCTGACTCATAGCGATGCTGAAAAGTCTATGCCGTATCCATCTCACCATCATATAAAGATTACATTAAAGACTTCACTCTCAGAGTGCTGGTCTACTTGTGGTTCCTAGACTCTCTAAATGAACACGGGAAAAAGAGCCTTCAGCTATCAAGCCCCCCCAGCCGGTCCAGGCAGATGCCGCCCACCCACAGCCTGGTTCTGCTGGAGATTTCTTCAGTTAGAGGAAGTTTTTCCTCTCTGCTGTCGCCTAGCGCTGTTCAAGTGGGATTTGTTGGGTTTCCTACATAATTCTATAAGATCTTAACCTTATTATGTAAAACACCTTTGATTGTTGTGTTTTTGCAATAAAAATAAACTGGATTGAACTGAACTGATTTTCCTAAAGAACAGTGAAAGAACAAAGAAAAGCTTGAGAGAAAAGACAGAAAGGCTCAGTGAGCTGTTTCTTTCTTACTTCAGTACAGTTCATCTCCAGGCTGTCGAGTGACTTCAGAACGACTTGTTTCCGCCTGTCAACATAATCCTGTTCACCAGCACAGAGTGAGCGGGACTGACGGATGGGTTTCTGGGGAAAAAAAACATCAGCTTATGTAGACTCAGAACAACATGGAAACTATGAACTTTCAATTTTATGCTGAAACTCTTTTTTGGATCTGACATTAAATTTGAAATTTGCTACAGTGTTTATTAAACAGCTGCTGTATTATAATGCTTTAAAACTTAGCGTATACAACGTGCACATAATGAAGGGGCATTAAATACCTCTACAGTTGATATCTCCATGTTGGTTAATAAACATGTATTGATAGTTTTCTTTTTGTCAGCATAGAGGATTACAGACATTAGAAATGTGAAATCTCTCACCTCTGAGTCTGCTTCTTTTCCCTCCATGGTGTCCACTGCCTCGGTCAGAGTTTCTAAAACCCCAAGAAGAAGGCAAATTAATGAGACTGACAAACTTGCTTTTCCAGTTTGCATGTTTGGGTGTGGAAACAACTTGCTATGCCAAATGAAATGCTGGAGTTACATCCACATCATAGTGGAAGTTCTGGCTTCTTGGTAGAATTAGTTTTCTTCTGCTTCTCACTGATGTGCACTCACAAAGGCATGCACACACACGACTGGACTGGGGGAGCTTCCACAAACACATGACATTAGCACTCAGATATGCCTGAGAATGCAAACACACACACACGCGCACACACTGGTTTGTTGATCTCTATCATGTGTTGGATACTGAGAGGAGAAATTTTCACTGCACACCAGATGTGAAGGAGGAATGAAACTGGTGAAGCACCAGTTCCCAACCAAACCCACTGTTTGTACTGGTAAATGTTTTCAACATTACATTACTGCTTTCTATAGATTCCCAGATGAGTGCTGGGATTGTGGCTCACTAACAAACTGCACGATCATTTGAAGAGTATAAAAATACAGCAGTGTTTGGTTTATTGTGGCCACTTAGTCATACTTATAAGATGTTTTGGAATATAGTAAGTTATAGTAACTTGAAGGAAACCAAACTTAGCACTTAATGAACTCCGCCCTCAGGTGGCCATATGTCAACTCAGAAGCCAACTTCCCCGACATAGCAGCCTTATTGTGAGAACATGAAGCAGCCATACCACCTTTGTAGAAGACAATGCAGCCCTCCCCAAACCCCCAGCTTCATCATCCAAGACTTGCCACATAGAGTAGATAGCTTGAAAGGGAAGCACCTTGATCTTTCAGGTTACCAGGAATGTGCAGGAGGGGGTGGGGGTTAAATTTAAGCCCCTGCCCCTGAAAAACTCTCTGCACATCCTTGCAGGTTGTGTTAGCCATGTTCCCATGTTCCAGTGTGGTAACATCAACAGAGTAGAGTGGTGACTTATGATCCACACTAATGGTGGTGATAGTCTCATTAGACTGTATACAGGGCTTTACACAAAGGATGCCATACGCAGTTCTGCTCTGGTTAATCTACTGTATGCTCAGCATCATCAGCAGACGGACAAAACCAAGTCGCAAAATGTGAGCGTACATTAATAACATTTGCAACAAAAACACAATAAAAAAACCCTGCCTTCAAAACAGGTTTCATAAATGAATGCTGAGCTTAAAATAACATTTAGGCTTAGCATTAAAGTGGCTCCACACCGTTTATTCCTCACTTGCCTAATGTTAAAAAATGCTAACACAAGGTAGATGTCTTTATAAAAGACTAAGCTCTGTCTGCTCAGTAGCACATGAACATTTCACTCTCTGTGTGCTGTCAACTAGAAAACAATGCCAAAAATGTTTGGGATGCTGATGAATTTCTGGGAATGGGGCCAGCATAGGGCAGAAGCCAAAACCTTCCCACAACAGTTCACAAACACCCACACCTCACACATCAAACCAGCACAAAGGGGTCAATGTGCCAATAGAACTAGTTAAAAACAGGTTCAAACTAACTCATATGTATTGTGAACCACCTGCTAAAATACAGGCAAACCCAGTCAACAGCTAAAGCCAGGCTGCTTCCAGGACCATAGATGACAAATATGAGCAGGGAAACAATCTCAGGTTCTGACATTTGTAAGACAGGTTCACTACTCACTCCCAGGCTCACATGCAGCAGATCCCTCATAAGTTTTCATCCGCTGCTGGCTTCTCTCCGTAACACAGGCCTACGAGTGAATAGAACAGAGAGGGAGACAGGGGCAGAGCTAAACATCTTCGGTCAGTGGTGCATTTAAAGACCACTGTTCATTGAAACTGCACTGAGAAAAGAGGAAACCATTTGGGTAAAGGAGGTTCAAATGTGCAGCACCTATGTGCTACAGTCAGTCATTGCATGAATTGATAATGGATTGCACTTTATGAACACATCAGTATATCTCAGGATAAATGATTGTACCAGAACACTGATAACATTTGCCTCAACCTAAAAATCCATTAAAAATATCCATCACCAATTTTTTGAAACAATCTTTTGTTTAATGAAAAATACACATTTCAATTTTTTTTCATGATTAGATTAATGACATTTATTAGTGATTGCAATATGTTGAGGACAAATCACAGTGAAGTGTGAGTCTGTCTTGGTCATTGTAGTAAAGTTGTTGGAAGTTATATTGCACTGAGGTAGTTTTGGCCTTTGAGGCATGAGGTGAGCAAGGAGCTACCAGAAATACTTGTTCAGTTCAAAAAGAAGAAATTTGACTACAGTTGCACATTGTTTACTGAAGATCATGATCATAAAAAATACCATTTTGTACTGTAGGTGTGTAATTAATTTTTACAATATAGAAGTGAACAATTATATTTTCTGCATGCTTCATTTGACAGATTTTAGTATTAAGTGTTGCAGACCTTTAAGGCCACAGGGGTGCAGGCTATATATAGTATACAATATACTATATATATATTCAAGATTTTTACCAGGTAAGCGCTGATACATCCATCATACATTCATCTTCATCCTCATGCGTCAGTGAATGTGCTCGGTCACTGAGGAGATGGACTGTTCTGATTTTCTATGACCACATGGCCTTTTCTGAAATGTCACCTTCAGTAAAAACATGACATCTTTAACCTCAGTACTGGTGATGGCTTCTTTCCATTCAGTGCTTTTATATTGTATAATGATGTGTAATTGTCTTTTCACCCTGTAGGGGTCAGGAGCGGGCTTAAGTCTGTATGTGTCACAACAGAGTTCCAAGATTCAAGATAAAAAAAAAACTTTATTAATCCCAGAGGGAAATTGCTTTGCTTCATTACAGATGCTCTCAGTTCAAAGGGAAAGAAAATATCCACAGCAATGCAAATATAAAATAACATTAATACAAAAAGACTTAGTAAGAACAAAGAAAATTTAAAGATGGGTGAAATAGGTCAATAATAGTCCGGGGAGGGGGTTTGTAGTGCGATGGACAGTGGTAACATGAATGTGACATAAATAATGATTACATTATAGCTATCATGGCTAAAGGTGTAGCCAGCAATTTACAAATACCAGAAATGATAAGAAATGTGTGTAAATTGTTATTATTTATCACTGTACACTGGAACAGGAGCGAAAATTGTATTTTAAAAGCTGCATGTCCCCATAGAAAAACAGTGGTTATGAACCTGTCATACGTTTTACTGCCTCACAAACTGAAGGAAACAAGTACTGAGGATTGAGTTTGTGTAATTTATACACCTCTGCTTGAGACCACGTTTTTCGTAGCCCTAATGTGTCCTGATGCATCCCAGACAAGGATGCTACAGGAAAACGTGTGATCAAAGCAGGTCATGGTGACTGTTCTGGTGAGAATGCACCAGACCGCGTGACACTCCCACACGCCAGTCAGATGGCAGGCAAGGCTCGGGCAGGTTGACAGTTTGATTACACGTCAGAAGTTAGCGGAAGTGATGCATCAGTAACAAAATCTGAACACAAGTGGTCTGCTGGACACTTGAGATGCATGTATATGGACTAGTGTGAATGGTGATGTGTCTTAGCTGATCACTTGCCCAAGACACATTTTACAGCCAAATATAAACAGGGTCACTGAGTCATAGATCAGTACCAATTAACTAGGACTAATTTCTCATCTACTCTTGTGACTGACTCACGTGGTCGAGGGCAGTTCCTTTGTTCTTAAAGACTGGCTGTGTGTGAGGAGGCTCTTTGCTCAGTGACCTTGTTGCAAAGCCTGGGGGCAACGCACACACTGACAGACAACACACATTCACAACTTGGAGTCATGTCGTCTTATGTCATGTCGAATCACTATGTTCTCCTAAAGTGTTTTTCCTTCTTTCCTCCATCAAACATTTCTTTCTCTGCCGCTGTCTCCTCATATCACTTATTTTCTGTCAAGTTTCCCCATGTTTGTCTCTCTCGCATACGTTTGTCACGCGATGTTGACTGCTTGTTTGTGCACTCTTCTGATTCTTACACATTTTGATCGTTTTGATACCAGCAATATATCTGAATATAGAAGTTAACATTTTTAAATTGAACAACGACAGCTTGAGAACTTTGAGGCTAATGGCATCAACAAAAGCTAATTGGAGTCGACCTGGAGTTCAATCAATGAAACTGGATTGTGGAGGTGTGAATTAGAGAAAGATTTTGAGTTTGAGTTTTGAGAACGACCTGATCAGACGAACCAATTAATGCCGAAACCCAATTTTCTTGCCACTATAAGACAAAGTACACAACAATTTCAATATGTTTCAATCTCTTTATTTATGTCTTGATTTGTTTTACAAGATATTTCATGTAAAAAAAAAAGAAGAAACAATCCACAGATACAGTAACAGTCAATAAAGATGAGCAAAGCAGAGCCATGCATGGCCACGGCTGTCATTCATCGACCGGCAGGTTAACCACATCACCAACCCACCGACAGCGATGAATGTGAACCGGAAACCTGCGGTAGTAGATGACTATTCCATATGAGTAGTTATGTTTTGCCCAGAGGACGCACAGATAAGGAAGCAGCTCTACTGACGTGAGAAACAGATGGACACATGCACCCATGAAGCTTTTGACCAAATATGGGAGAGAACAACACCAAACACGTGCTGTCAATGGATATACTGCATGTACAGTATATCATACATTATATTCATATTCATTCATACATATATAGATGTGCTGGCGTCTACATGAGCTGTCGTGGGTGAGAGGCAGGGTAAACTCTGGACAGGATACCAGAGAAAAAGGCATACAGAGACAGAGAACCAGATAATCAATCACAGCTATGGGCAACTGGAACTTCCCAATTAACCCTAACTGCATCTCTTTGGACCGGGATAAAACTGGAATACTATGGGAAAACCCAGGCAGGGTTTCTACTACATCACCAGACTGCTCACCACAACTTTCTATACAGTAGTTTAGCATTTCAGATCATATTTTGACTGTTTGATTGGGTCCTCAGTGCTGAGCTCCTCTCACATTGACTTTCATTTGTTTGTATTACTAAATATGTATTTAAACCTTAATTCAGATACCAATCTCAGTGTGCAGAAATTTATGTATTATAGGAACTGGACACTGAAATTAAACATGGCAGCAAGTCATGAAAATGACTCACCTGGTGCTCCAACCAGTTACCAGTTACCACAAGTGTAAAGGTACACTCAACGCTCGATGGTTTCACTGAGTCACAAACTCACCGACAGCGTTGAATGTTCCCCAGCACTTGAAAAACTCAGGCTGACAGCGAGCCACCAACACGCCTGTCCTCCAGTGTCTCAACGAGTGGACAGCCATGACACAGCAGACCCCAGCGAAATAGGAAGAGACAAGCGCTCTGCAGGTGTGCGCGCACACATTTAACCTGCGACGTAGTCGTGATCTCTACCCTGGTTTGGTTGATTTGGCTTCTTGGGTTTTTGCTTTTCTCAGTCTGCTCCTCTGCCCACTGCTAATTTTTCAGGCGCCCTCACCCGTCTTCATATCTGTCTACCTGCCCATCCCCTTCTGCTCCGTTTGGCCATTTTTCTCCTCCAGTTCCACCACCTGACCCTGCCCCACCTACCGACTCACCTGGACTCAATTTCCCCTTGTTAGTCAGTATAAATACCTGTCTGCTCCTCACACTCTTTGTCACATTATTA
>JAUBNQ010000027.1:2476153-2486294 GCA_032353495.1 Ctenopoma kingsleyae | reverse complement strand
TTTATATGGAAATGATTATCAGTAAGATCACGCTAGAACATGTGAGATGAGCAGTTAATGGAACAGACCTGTGGAAATAATACAACAGGTTTAACACGTAGGAAGTTTTGTTAAGTCAAAGGCAGCTGGACGTTTCTTGGTTCACATTTAGTCTCTCTGATCTGAAAAGTTGTTTTGTTCACAGTTTGTTCTTCTCTAACCAGTATTTTATGGTGTTTTTGTATTGATGTGACTTTGTTCTCATATTTTAAAAAGGATGAAAAGAAGAAGACAAAAGGTCCAAAACATTTGAACCTGTGGAGGAGACTGTGCTGTTGTGCTCCATAAGTCAACATGGACCTGCTCCTCTCCTCCTCCCTTCTTCCTCTACATTCTCCTCCCCCCTTCTCTCACCCCCAACTCTCCCCATTTGTCTCCACCCTCAAATTTTCTCCCTTCCTTTCAGCCCTTCCCAGACCTTTCCCATTTATTTCCTTTGCCCACGTCTCCCTCATTTCTCTCCCTTCCCATCATCCTAATTTCTCCTTTATGATAACTCAAAGGGGTCACAATTCATTAACGTTAAAACTGCCACTGGCAGTTCTTCGTCTGTTCTGTTCCACATTTCCCTCCTTCCCCCAACCCCACTCCGATTTTACCCCCCGCCCCCTTCTCTGCCAACCAACCCCTCTTTCTGCCCCCACACTATCTCTTACCTTTGAAATATCCACTAATAAATATCACTTTATTTATACATGCTGCTTCTCTACTGTGTGATTTAAACATTGATGGAAAATGATAATGATCATGATATAGAGAACTTAAACATGACTTTCTCTAGTTCTAAGGAACCAGACCAACAGTCCAGGTGTCATTGTTCACAGTGCAGTGTTCAGAACAAACATATGTCCAGATGTGATTTGAACTGTGATTTGATTGGTGGTGTAAAATTAGAAAACACACTAGTGTAAACACACCAGAGGTTCTACCATTTCCTACCAAGTCTGCAAAGTTCGTCTGAAATGTTCCTGTAAGTAAATTAAGTGAGAAACAAGCAGAAAGTCAAAGACTAGAAAACCTGTCAAACATCAGTGCACGCTAAACACCTTTCAGGAACCAAGAGTACCAATGCTAACCAATTTTCTTAATAGCTCCACAGTCTACACTGTAAAATCGTAAAAAAAAAAAAAAAAAAAACAGGAAAAAGTAGCAAAGTTGCCAAACAGTTACCGTTAAATTACAGTATAATACCAAATGTTATTTTACAGTAAATTTCCATTGAAAATTACAGGTTTTTTCTGTTGTTTCTCACTATGATTTTACAGTCTATCATTGGTAAAATTACAGTTGTGCACCGTAATATTTCTAAATCTTAAAAAAGCAAGGAATCACTTACAAATTAAGTTAGATTTACATCATTTGAAGGTACAGCTTTTTAAAATTATAGTACAACATTGCTGATTTGGATGTATGCACTTGTTTTTGGTCAAAATTAGACCATTAATTGCTACTTGATATACATTTCTGTATATTGCGGCAGAATGTAGCCAAGTTCTGAAAGAAATCAGTGAAACTGCTTTTTATTCTCTACAACAATATGTTGAGAACTATATAAGCAGAGAACCAACCACATTTTATTATCTTAGTTTGAATAACACCACTAATGGTGCAACCACCTACACTTATGGTGTAAAATGTCTGCATCTAATAACCTCATAAATAACCAAGATGCAATGTGAAATTCAAAACAATGAACACAACAAACAAATAACAGAACTTGCAACTTAAAGAATGTGACATGAAAAGCAGGAAAATAGAGAAATGATGTTCATATGCTCATCTCAAAAGTACCCAGTAGCCCCTAAGCCACGCCCACTTCTCACAGGTCACTATAATATGCAATAGATAATCTTAACAACTTAATGAACAGTGTTACTACACTGTTTACCTACAAGATCTCCCTGTTGGAACCTTACAGGATAATTTTGAATATTTTTTTAAAATTATTTTTCTTTGCATTTTAGAGACGTTTTTACAGAAACTAACTGTAAAATAACAAATAAATTAATTTACCGTAATTTAATGGTAACTGTAGAGTAATTTAACTCTCAGAACCATTTCAAAATGGCACAACCGTGTAAAAAAACAGTAGATTCTTATAATATAAAATTACACATTTTTACTTTAATGTTACAGAACGTCTATTTAAAAAAAAAAAAGATTTACTGTATGTTCATGGTATACTCTTGCAAAACAAAAAAGATGGCAAATAGCTGTATTTTTTCATGGCAAATTTCTGTAAAAATACATTTATTTTTTATAGTGTACCCTCAACCTACAACATCAGGCTTTTTGCACTGTTCTTGCATGTGAGCATTTGGAACAAGGGCCGTTCAAAAACAAGAAAAAAGATATTGACCATTTTGAAATGGAAAGACAAGTATGCCGGGAAGTCAGGAGACGGGGAGGAGCGAGTGGAGAAGTCATGTGCAGAGGATGCTCGCTCAGTGGCCGTACATGTGTTTGCAGAGCAGCAGATGTGTTTACACATGGTCATGCATGCGTACATGCACCTGATCCAGTGTCACAGTGGAAACTTGTGGCTGGGAAATGGAACAGTGTTACACACGTACAGTGGATATAAAAAGTGTACACACCCCTGTTAAAATGTCAGGTTTTTGTGCTGTAAAAAGATGAGACCACAAGAAATCATTTCAGAACTTTTACACCCTTTAATGTGGTTTAAGTTAGTTTTTTATTTTTTAATTTTGGAATGGCTCAGCCACAGCCCAGATCCAAATCCAATACAAAACCTGTGGGGTGACCTGAAGAGGACTGTGCACAAGAGATGCCCTCGCAATCAGGTCAGGTTGTGCAATGCTGATAGACTCCTACCCAAAAAGACGGAATGCTGTACTTCAATCAAAAGATGCTTCAACAGAGAATTAGTTTAAGGGTGTGCACACTTAGGCAACCAGCTTATTGTATGTTTTAAACAAATTTTTTTTTCAATTGAATTGTACAGGTTATAGGCCACATGAAAGGTGGTAAAAGTTTTGAAACGATTTCTTGTGGTCTCATTTTTTTACAGCACAAAAACCTGGTATTTTAACATGGGTGTGTAAACTTTTTATATCCACTGAAGAACACAGTGCTAGTCAACATGAAAACTATTTTTCAAAGCATAACCCCACCATTAACCCCTTCTCTTCCTATACTTATTTTATTGGTATATATTGTCTTGGTTGCATTCACTAATATTTTATGTCTTAAATATTAAATTGTATGCTTTAACAGTACTATTTATGTGCAGAGTAAAGTCTTGAGCCTCCACTGTCGTGGATGATGTTACATTTGTCCTCAAACAACCAGTCATTAATGGCACGAGCAAAACCTCTCTACTGTCAATTTTCAAATAAAGGCTAAAATGCCCCAAAAAAATCATCTTTAAAAATTACATTAACCTTAACTACATGAGATGAAACTTTTCTTCCTGCTGTTCCTGCTGACATATTTACTGGGAAGTAAACCACCAGTCCTGACGACTGCCCTACCAACTGTGCCACAGTACACGGTATGTACACTACTTTCTGCTAAGAATCCCACAATGCACTGCTTCCCGTTTTAGAGATAAGAAAATTACCAGTTATTAATGATGATGCAAGATGACAATGGTTAGTAAGTGTCCAAAATCTTAACTCACTGCTCACTACTGATGGACTGCTGAGTGTAAATGATATATATAGGTAGTACTGAATGAGTGAAGAGGAATTGATTTTCGACACAGCTTGATTTTTAAGGTTAGGCCTTCAAGATGAGAGAGTTTTGGGATATTAAACAAATGTTTTTTGACAAATGTAAAACGATGATTGATGATGAAGTGTAACAATAATAATAATGATAATAATAATAAAGTTTCCTAAAGAGCAGAACTGATAGCTTTCACTAGCTTCACATTTACGTACAGTAAGTAAGCCCTTTCAGCAGACTGTCCTTTACCAGGTGCTAAAACTACAATGTCACATTTATCATTGACATCATGTTAAAGCCCCGTCTTTTCCCGCTTCTGTCTGTGCTCCCTCCCTCCCACTGACCCTGTGTCACTCCAGTCCAAAGTCCATGCCTGAGGACCAGGTGATCTCCCTGAATATAAAAGCACCCATTCAGTTCACTTTCAGCCAGCTACACACAAGCACACAAACACGTGCACACACACAGATACACACACATACACACACACTTGTGAGCTATTCATTCTTCACATAAAAGCTGTGGTCCAACTTTTGCAAATATTCAGTGACCAGAAATGCACTTTTCTTTTTTCATACAAACACTTCAGGACACCTGTAAAATGACATTTGGCACTGGGTGGCTTAGCAGACACTTACATTAAGGACTCACTCAAATACAGACACCTACATCAGTGGCTGCAGTGATAGTGCTGCTGTTTATAGCAACACTGGACGACCGAAGTGAACTTCCAGGAAAAAGGAGGCAACACTTACTGGGATATCATTACTGAATTTTGTAAGTATCATTCTGTTTATTTATATACTGTATATTTGATAGTACTGTAATGTTACCACATTAATCTCTATTTCTTTGTCAAGGCACTGTGGGACTATTGTTCTGTAGAAATGTGCATGTACTGTAAAGCTTCAGCAAACCTGTTGGAACTTGGGTTTAGCTTATTTTAACATTTAATTTCACATCACATATGCCTTGTTTAACTAAGGTTTAACCTACTGTACAACGCACACATATCTGAGGTTGGAATTATGGCAAAATAGTTCTTGTTGTGTTTAATTTTTTTGTCTTTAATTTGTAAGGTAAAGGTCCAAATTCACACCTTTTTCCATGTATCTTTTTTGCAGCAATAATGGATTTGCTCCACAGCTCTGGCGTGAGCAGCACATCCTACCTGCAGACTCACTACAGCCACAGCCAAGGCTACTTCCTGTTAGTCTCCATGGCAACAGACGTTCGCAACACCTTCTTCCTGTTGTTCCCCATATGGTTCCACATACAGCAAACTGAGGCAGTCAAACTGGTGTGGGTGGCAGTAGTGGGAGACTGGGTCAACCTGATGCTGAAATGGTGAGTAGTGGAGCTGGAATGATGATGATGATGAATTTTAGAAAGTGTCTGTGACACTATTTATGTTTAGGCTTCTGTTTGGAGAGCGTCCCTATTGGTGGGTTCAGGAGACAGGTTTCTATGGAAACTCCTCCCAGCCAATGATCGACCAGTTCCCTATGACCTGTGAGACTGGACCAGGTGAGATTAATATGAGTCGAGTCTAAATTTAATAGGTATTCGTGCCAGTCTCTTTAAAAGTCCACTTCCTCCTTTAACAGGAAGTCCGTCAGGCCATGCCATGGGGGCTGCCGCCGTATACTACACTATGATGTCATCACTCTTTGCCACAGTTCTGAAGAAAAAAGGACAGCGAATCGTGAGATGGTAAGCTTAATCTCTGTGTATTCACAGTGTGTGATGTACACACAGAGAGTTAGTCAGAGTGATGACAGTGATGTGTTTTCCTCCAGGTGCGTGCGTGTCTCACTGTGGACGCTGTTCTGGTGTGTGCAGGTGTGTGTGTGCCTCTCCCGGGTCTACGTTGCTGCTCACTTCCCGCATCAGGTCATCACAGGAGTTATCATAGGTACAGACTGGCCACATCATGCTGCATTTAAGTTCACTGAAAAAGGAAACAAACTAAATGGTATCGTTTTATCTTTTGAAGTAAAAATTAAACTGAACAAAAACAGATGAACAAGTATCAGTGCTATTACCTTTCTTTAGATTCACCACTGTCATTGGCAAGGATCTCAAAAGCTGCAATAACTACTTCATACCCTACTTATTTTTATTCCTTTTATTAATTAACTTCTTTGCTTGTTTGTTTAAATTCAATGAAATAATTAAGTATTTCATATTTTAATTAATAATTATACATGAGTGCACAAAACAACACATGAAAGCAAAACCATGAGCCACGATAAATAAAAAATACTGTGCACACATCCCAGTCAATTTTGTCCTGTTTTCCAAACACCACCTATCTATTTTTTGTCAGAAATTGGCCTCCATGCTAAATCCTGCCATACCTTTAAATTTGTTTAAAAGTTAAATTTTACTGTCAAAGAAATTTTAATTTTAATTTTTTATTTAATTTTGTCAACAGAATAGTTATACAAGAATAGCTATATATATATATGTATATATAACAGTTATACAAGTTGTAAAATGAACAAAAAATACAACAAATAATTTGTCGCTGTCACTGTTATTAAATGGTCAAATTGTTTAAATTAAATAATTTAAGTAAAATTAACTTTTTCCAGGTATTCTGGTGGCCGAATACTTCAGCCGAACTCGACAGATCTTCAAAGCTCGCCTGCGTTCTTACGTCCTCACCTCCGTTCTGCTCCTCTCTCTGGCTCTCCTCTTGTACCTGTGCCTCCGGTTGGTAGGCATCAACCTCCTCTGGAGTGTGGAGAAAGCGTGGCGCTGGTGTCGCAGAGAAGAGTGGGTCAGCGTGGACACCAGCCCCTTTGCCAGCTTGTTTAGAAACACTGGGACTCTACTGGGCCTGGGCCTGGGCCTCCACTCCCCTCTGTATGCACAAACCTACAGAGCAGCACTGAGCGGTGGGTCAGACGGTGCTATCTACAGGTTCACTTGCTTAAGTGCAACGCTGGTGTTGCTGCAGTTATTTGACTCAGCTTTTCAGCCGCCTGTCCACAGTGGGGCTCTGTTCTATCTGCTGTCATTCTGTAAAAGTGCTACTGTGCCTCTGGCGACCGTGGCTGTTGTTCCCTACTGTGTGACTGCAGTGCTGGGAAACAAAAGGGAAAAGCTGCTATGAGGCAGGTGCTCTTATTACATGTACCCATGGCTGAGTGAACCTCTGTGCATCATGTCATATACATGTACAGCCAAAGGGGAACGGATACATATTTTATGTCCTTTCAGTCTATGTCTATATTTCCTGTTCTTGATACCTTACCTCCAGTGAAGCAGAACCTTTAATGCTCAAGAATACAGTAATGTTTTAGGTAAATTCATGTCAGCGGTTTGTGGTTGTCCTGTTTCAACATGACAATGTGCCAGTGCACAAAGCCATATCCATAAATAAAAGTTTCCCTGTTTGGTATAGAGGAACCTGACTAGTCTGCACAAAGTGCTGATCTCATATCACATGTCCTGAAATCAACCAGCCACCTGTGGTCAGTTTTAAAACTGTACTGAGTAGTATTTAAGATGTAAATGCATCTTAAATCCTGAATTATTCTCCTGCATTGTACATTGTACAGTCAGATCAAGTTGGTCAGCTGTGGACTGCAGTAAAATTTGTACGGATATTCATGATGCCCAGAAGATGAATCCTGCAAAATCCTGCAAACCTTTCACTTTTCCTGTGTGAACATACTGGAACATAAAACATTGTATTCCCAGAGGATGTTCCCTAATCACTGTGGTCATACAAACATTTACTGTTTATTTTTTATTCATCAGCAAAAATGTTTTAAAGATCAGCTTTTTTACTTTAAATATCAAAATATGTGAATTCTCATTGTCCATTAATGTGATGTTTTCCTTGAATAAATAAATTAAATTAAATTAATATAGCCTATATGTTAAAAATAAAAACTCTCAATGAGCTGCGCTTTTTCGCGCAGTGACGTAGGCGGAAATTACGCTCGCTGTTCCGGACACATGGTGCAGGGTGGGCGTGTCCTGGACGCTGATGTAAACACAAAATACGCCTCATCTTCCGTCGGATAAGTCACGGTGGACTGAACCTGCGAGATTAACCTCAGTTACCCTCGCTGGTGCGGGAGAAACGCTCCGTGTCCGTCGTGTTTAATATGCGTTAAAGCGCAGACACGCTGCGCCATGGACTTCTACATCAATCTGAAGCTGAATTTCAGGGGAAATTCCAAGAATGTCCTCCTGTCGGGATCCGAGACCAAGAGCTGGGAGTCGATGGAGGCCATGGTAAGCCCGATCACCGCACACACACAGGCCGCTGCTGCGTGTGCAGCCGAATGCTCTCTCTCTCTCTCTCTCTCTCTCTTTCTCTCTCTCACTCACACACACACAGACACACACTCATTTACAGTCACTAGCTGTTCATGATGACATTGAGTGTTGCATTAATCTACTAGAGAACAACGACGTTACGTGAGCATTAGAGACAGAGAGAGATGCTGTTCAGTCACATCAGGTTTATTTTCACGCCGTGTGTGTGTGTGTGTGTGAAAACATTACATCCACGAATGTGAGAGCAGAGCGCTGAGAAGTTGTCACAGAGGACAGGGAGGATACACCAGCTCCTACAGGGTTACTGCATTTGTCATTTGTCGTCATGGAAACAGTGTTTACCAGCTCACCATAACTGGTCTGATCAGTTTGAATCGCACATCCATTTATCTGGTCTGACGTATTTGCTATTTTAAACATACATTTTAAATATTTGATCATAATGCACTAAGATGCCTTTCTATTTTCTGACCTGTTCCTTGTTTAATTTTCTCATAAATTGCTCCACCTTCAGCTGTTGTCTTGTTCAATTCAGGACAGGGTATGGTGGCCTGGAGAGGTCGACACACTCCAGTAAAAGAAGGAAACAAACAGTGACGCCGTGAGTCACAAACCGGGTGTGTCCAGTCTTTATCTAAAAATGAAGAATCATTAAACTTTATTAACCTTCCTCCTTTAAACTTTATTAACAAAGAAGTATTACCAAGACGGTCTGGCTGGAGACACTTCATTCAATTAAATTCAATTTTATTTATATACCGCCAAAAGAGAGAACTGGATCAAATGGTGACGCCGAGATTTTTGGATGTAAAGCTCTGAGAGATCACACAGCTGTCAAGAGTTAAGGTTAACTGATCGAGCATGTGAGCATTACGAGACGGGCCAATGACCAGCATCTCAGTTTTATCTGAATTTAAGAGCAGAAAATGAAATGACATCCAGCTCTTCAGAGCAGACGGACTGGACTCGAATTTAGTAATCTCAGAAGGGTCATCAGCCCCTATGGTAACATGTAGCTGTGTATCATCCTCATAACAGTGGAAACTAATTCCAAGAAGCTAGATCACCATGGTAACAGATGCTGCAATTAGGGGTGGGCGATATATTGAATATACTCGATGTATCTCGACTTGTTCCACGTGCGATATAGTAAATGACTATATCATGACAAACGAGTATAAATTTTATCATTAAATAGACAGCATGTACGTCGCTTCGCGTTTCGCTTCTCTGCCCTCTCACAGCAGACACTCACTCCCCCGCCCATCCAGAAAACTTTCCTAGAAAATGCTCGTTTTGTACTGGAATAACAGCGGAGGGAAGCAAACTCACGGAGAGAGGCGTGAAAGCCCAAGCGAAATAATAATTTTATTTCCATTTTCACACGACACAGTCTTTTATTTTGAAACAATCACGTTGAAACAAGGCATGTTTACAAATGGGGTGCAGATTTTTTTCAAAATAAAAGAATTTTCAGGTTTTTCAAAATAAAAGACTGGCAGAGTCTGCTGTCTGCGCTACATTTGTAAACATGCCTGGTGCATTGAGCACGTCTGTGCAGCAAGAGGGTCAGTTGCTGGCGATTGCAAATGACGGTGGCCTTTAAAGTAAGTTCGAGACGATCTCTGTGTAACACAGCAGCATTTGAATCGCCACAATAGAGATCGGCTTTTCAATCCAGTCATCCCCCAGTCATATGTCGTGTATCGTTATATAGCTTAAAAATATTGCGATATTATTTTTAGGCCATATCGCCCAGCCCTAGCTGCAATGCCAACCTGCTCTAGAGCAGGCTAACTGCAGAGGATCAGTGTGTGTCTTTGGCTGCCGTTTAAACCATGTGACTGATGAGTCACCATGATAACTCAAGTCACATTTCAGGCAGCTGGACTGTCACACAACTCTTATCTGAAACACACCAGACTGACTGGAGAGCGACCCGGCGTCATGGCAGCAGACTGTTTTAATAAAGAAACCGGTGTTGATGGATTAATAAAACAACTAATGAGTTTGTGCTCATAGGTTAAAGAGGAATTACTCTGGGTGTTTTACATATCAATAATCTGTGTTTCTGTTTAGATGGTATTACTGTATTCTTATTCTAATGCATCCT
>JAUBNQ010000027.1:2455600-2471289 GCA_032353495.1 Ctenopoma kingsleyae | reverse complement strand
CATGAAGGTGAAGGCGCTTCTTGTAGATACTTTATGTAGTGGCTAAGCCTACACTTAAAGCCACTGGTTGTTGTTTGAACAGGTGTGTTGGAGTAATGCACGTGCTGATTGCTGACTTGTAGTAAAACGGAATGAATATGACTGAAAAATGTCCCGACATTGTAATGCAGATTAACATATATTTTAAAAATTTCTCACCACGGTTTCCATCCCATAGATCCAATCGTAAGTGAATAATTGCCACAGTTCAAACCCAAAAGAAACAAAGTAAAACTTTACTTTAAGTTATGGTATGTTTATATAAAAATGTTTTGTTTATTTTAATAGAAATACTCCAAAACATATCTGTCACCATATATTAAGTGTTAAACTATTATATTATTGCGTTGTTATTACTGAAGCATTAATATGTAAGTAGTATAATATACGGTTTTGTTGGCCAAGGTGCAGCTCATTTAAACTATTTATATACAGTGCATTTTATAAACAAAGATAAAGATATATATTCTGTATGTATATATAGTCGAGTCCCTGAGTAAATTGACTTGGTTAAATCCCACTAATTAAGTCTACAGCTAGGCTAGTGGCTCTTGGAGTTTGTGCTAATTGTTAAGTAGTGATGTAAATGTAAAAAATGATGTATTTACCCTATAACCTATTTTTGTTTAGCATGTAAGAATCAGAACAGCTTTATTGTCATTGTAACAAGTACAACGAAATTAGGTGCAGTCGCTGCTGTGTCTGAGAAATATCTATTAAAAAAAAAATATATATATATATATATAAAGAAATATATATAAAAAAAGAAATCTAGCAAAAATATATAAATATAATTACAAAAAGATAGGAAATTATAATAAAAGAAATGAGGTAGAGAATTAAACAGTCATTCGGCATGAAACCTTACTGCACATAAAACCTTATTGAACATGGTTGTATTGGAGGTGATTAAGTGTCATTCAATGCCCTCATGGCAACAGTGTAGAAACTGCTATTTAGTCTATTAGTCCTTGTTTTGATGCTCCTGTATCTTTTGCCTGATGGCAGCAGTTGGAACTGGTCATTAGTGGGGTGTGAGGAGTTTTCCGCTTTCCTGAGGCAGCGAGAGCTGTGCAGTTCATCCAGCGAGGGTAAAGAAGCTGGAAAACCACATGCAGAGGCAGTAGCACAGGATGCTCTCAATAGAACATCGATAGAGGGACACCAGCATTTTTGGGGGGGATGTTATTTTTCCTGAGGACTCTCAGGAAATAAAGTCTCTGCTGGGCCTTCTTTGCCAGCTCTGCTGTGTTCACACACCAGGACAGGTCCTCTGAGATGTGAACATCCAGGAAGCGGAAGTCTGACACTATCTCTACACAGTCCGAGATGTGGGGGCCCACTCTAAACCTTTGTGTGCGGTCTGTCAGGAAGTCCTTAATCCATAGACAGGTGGAATATGGGAGTCCCAGGTCTGACAGCTTGCACACCAATCTGTGAGGGAGGATGATGTTAAAGGCAGAGCTAAAGTCAGTAAAGAGGAGGCGTGCGTAGCTCCCCTGATGCTCCAGGTGGGACAGGGTAGCATGAAGAGCAGCAGCAACAGCATCCTCAGTAGACCTGTTAGCCCTGTAAGCAAATTGGTGTGCATAGTAAGCATACTAGCATTTAGCATGTCCTGACCAACTGTGCAAGTTGGCTAGCTAACAAATGTCCTTTTATTCTGTTTGTTTTATGTGTACCACAAAGCACTCAGTGCAGCCAATCCTTGTAGTTTCCATTAGTTTTGCAGGTGTTACTAAAATCCATTCAGTAGTGTGACTATAATTACGTACTTAAACATTCAATGTTTTTATTTTGCTTTTCAGTGCAACCGAACGATGCCTTCAAGAATGATACAACATGGCCCCACTTATATACTTATATATAATTTATTAGAAGGTTTTTGACATTGTACAGTATTCTAGAAAGGTGGTTTGACTTGTAGGTTTTCTTCCCCCAGGTTCTACAGGCGAGGCGATCGCAGTTTCCGGAAGGCAGAGAAGCAGCGGCTGAAGGCAGAGAAACGCCTGCTAAAGGCTGAGGTCAAAGAGATCCGGAAACAGCTGAGGATGGAGAGGAGGGGCATACAATGGAGCTCCTCCCATAGAGATGGAAGCTCCTCCCCTGTTCTACTGCAGCCTCGAGCCACCCAGCACAACAGCCCAGAGTAGGTCGCTAAAATAAACATGGTCCATAGTGAGATTGTTCACAGTTCATATACAGCGCAGTTCAATTCAATTCTTGAACCTAAGGAAATGAGAAGAAAAGTGAATGAATTAAGTCATTGTGGGAGAATGTGTGAAGAGTGTCAGTGACCCAGAGATACTATTTGAAAGAATATAGAAATCAATGAATAAACAATTTTACAATTTTTTCTCATATTTAATGAACTGTAACACCTGAATACCAAAGTAGGGGTTAAATATGGAAATCCATAATTAAGACTGATGGACTGACAGTTGAAATGGATTTTATTTCTTGCCCAGGCGTCCAAAGCGTCCCTGCCCCCTGGTGGTTCCAGCCATGACAGCTACATTTCTGGACGAGAACCTTCCTGATGGAACCCGACTGCGTCCTGGGACCAAGTTTATTAAGTACTGGAAGATGAGGAACACTGGTACTGTCACCTGGAGTGCTGACACCAAGGTAAAGACCCCTACAGCAGTCTTCTGCTTTTTTCCCATGGGTTCATTTAAGTGTTTCTCCTCTCAGGAGCATGAATGTGTTCAGCAGACTAAAACTGAAACAGGAGGATATATTCAGCAGTGTGTGATTGATTGGACCAGATTGGACCACTTGAGAAAATGTCATGCAGTGTTCAAAATAAAAAGAGGAACGTCATCTGAGGAGCATGAATTGGCACAGTGGAAATCTGTCTCAATAGTCTCCCTAATAGATTTTGAATACTTTTGTGTTTTTCAGGACATTTTGACATAAGAATGGCTAAAATCAAACTGGAAGTCACACTTTACAGTACACAAACTCAATACTCAAGTAAAAGTGCAAGTACTTCCCTAAAATGATACTCCATATTAAGAACATGGTCAAGGAGAAATATATGACCAAATGATCTGTGTTGCTATAGTGATTTGATGTGAAACTGCAGCTGCTACAGGTTGAGCTAACTTTAACCACTTTATATGCTGACAGGTGGTTAATCCATAATTAATACAGCAGCATTTTTTAGTAACTAGTAACAAAAAGTCTCAAATAAAGTGGAGTAAAAGTACAAATTCCTCAAAAATGTAAGTACAATACTGGAGTAAATATACTTAGTTACTCACCACCTCTGTGTGAGAGACACTTTCTATATTACACAAAGCTTGTGAGTTGTTGTTCATATAATTATGAAGTCTTTATTAGTTAAGCTTTAATAATTAGTATAGTACAGTGTAGAATGTAAATGAAGTCTCACTGATAAGTGAGTAAAATGTCTTGTTTGTGTCCTGCAGCTGAAGTTTATGTGGGGAAATCTGGCGGTGGGATCTGGGGACCGTTGGAGAGAAGTGTCAGTTCCCTTCCTCCAGCCAGGACAGGTGAGATGGCAGCATGACAAACTTTTTCTTTTCACCTATGTCTTTGGAAATTTGACATCTGGGCCATATTTCTTTCTTTGTCTTTATAACACAGAGTCACATAGATTTTTATCAACACGTGAACTGTGCTGTATATGACTTTTTCCCAGGTTGGTGTAGTGAGCGTAGCACTGTGTGCTCCTTCTGTGGAGGGCTCCTACACCTCCCACTGGCGTCTGGCCCATGCTGGGGAGCAGTTTGGACCAAGAGTGTGGTGCAGCATCGTAGTCGACCCTCTGGCCCCGGCGCCAATGATGGCTGATGGGATACTGGTGTCACCCTGTGTCACACCACAGGTAGGGCAAATGGGTGGATGTATGAAAATAGTTATGCTTTAAAAATATTATGGTAACTGTAAATTAACTGAAATACACAATACAACACACAGAGCCACATATACTCTGGGTGTGTATCTATATTAAATCTATGCGTCTATCTGCAGGGTAAGAACCCAGTGGCAAAGGATGGAAAGGCCTGTACAGCTTCTAGGGAACAGCCTTTAATGTCAGAGGACCAAGAAGAGTACTATATCCCCTCTGTAGACCTGCTCACTGCACAGGTAATATAATATACAATCATTACGCCGTAAACCTGTAAACTAAGCTGTAGACTCATACTGCAGCTAATGTTTCTCTTCACATGCAGATTCCACTAGCTTAACTGGTCGTGGCATTCACATTTACATTCTTTTAGGATAAAGAGAAAGAATGTAAAGGCTGATTCCCAAAAGAAAACACTGAAAGGGTTTGGGTCAAACTGTCAGCCTACCTAGACAGAATACTAAACATCTCTTTATATCTTACATTGTGCCAAACCGTGCTTTGCACAAATAAATGATCTTGATACTCTCCCAAGACCCTCAACCCTAACACCCTTAAAAACTTCATTCCAGCTGAACCTGAGTATGTATACCCAGGATGCAAAACCACTGTGTTTAAAGGCCGTTGACCACACTAAAAAGGGAAGTGGGAGGTACATGAATAAAACATTTAATATATGTTTGGTGTACATACTGTACATACATTTGCGAAGACTTGGAATCTGGAATTTGTTATTTTGTCTGATTCTGATCAATGATCATTGAATCATTTAGTCTATAAAATGTCAGGTATAGTGAAAAATGCCCATCACAGTCAAACCTATAGCACATGCTGAAGTCTTCAAGTCCTAAACCCAAACTGTGATATATTATTGCTAGTTCACAGTATATCAATCCCATGCAATGCAGCTCCACTGCATCTTTATGAGACATTTGTTGCCTTTGGCTCAGGATCTTCTGTCTTTCGAGTTGTTGGACATCAACATCGTCCAAGAGTTGGAAAGTGTCCCAAACAACACGCCTGCTGGTAAGAGTGGTTTCATTTGCTGGTGTTTAGTGTTCAAATAGTGAGTGTGTTGTCCATGGACATGAGTATTATGAAAAATGTTTGCTGGAGACAATGAGGTATTTGGGTTTAAGATCAAAAGATGATATGAGATCAAACTTCAGAATTTCAGCTTTTATTCCCTCGTATTTATGTCTGCAGCATTCAGGAACCTGCAGAAGATGTAGCTGTAGATAACTACATGCTGGTTTCTTTTGGAATATTGTGATTTTGAATCAGAATCCGATGATCATGTCCATGTAAACACACTGCTAGTGTCCAAAAGTTGATCCTAACCCTGATAGTTTTATGTGTGTGTTTTCTACTACACATCTGATTACAAAAGAACAAATCAGCATCAGTAACACTGGCGACATGACTGATAAATGAATGTTAAGGTTTGTTAAGGTTTTTGTCTTCTTTTGCTTCATCCAGACATGACTCCCTGCATTTCCCCTCTGCCTCAAGACGGTCATCTGCAGGACAAGAGCAGTCCCTCTTTGGGTCTGATCCAGGAAGAAACAGAAGTCATTAATAGCATGATGGGTAATCGAGTTTCCTATTCCCATTCCCATTCATTTTTTTCTCATGTTTGATAGAGTTTAGTGAATAGATTAGTAATTAATAATAAAAAATAATTAGTATTATTACTGGAATGAATAACTGTGTAACCGGTCCACAGACATCACCAATGGGACAGGATCTGGGGCTGAAGGTGGTGGAGTGCCAGCCCAGGAGGAAGGGGAAGATGACATCAGCGGGACTCAGTTTGTTTGTGAGACTGTGATTCGCTCAATGACTCTGGAGGAGGCCCCTGATCACGCTCCTCTGGGAGGGTCCCGTCCTGGGACGGGTAAAGGTCAGTCACAGTCACAGGTTTGAAGCTGTTCTTGTAAAATGAAGTTGCATTGATGAGGTCTACAAAGTTGTAGATGTGAAGTGGCTGTAATACACTTTATAAGGTAATGTCAGTGCTTGAGTGATTTAAGACTGTTCTCATGATTCCAATACAAAAATGCAGCTTTAGAAATATAATTAAATAAAAATACAATCATATTTGGGTTTCTGGCTGAAGTGTATATCCTCCTTTTTTCTGTCAGTGGTGCGTCCGGCTGCTCAGGGCGGCTCCACCTCCTGCTGTGTGAAGAGTAAAACAGTGAAAACAGACAGGAGCCCCGACGGGAGCCCCAGCAGCTCAAACAACACCGTGAAACCTCCAGCTACCCTGAAGGCTTCCCTCCCATCCCCACTGAGAGCTTCATTGCCTGCTCCCCTGTCGGTGGCCCTGAACCTGGGACCCGGCCCCAGCTCAGCACCGACCCCACTCCGCACTTCGGCCAAGTCCTCCACACTGCTGGAGCACGCAGCCACAGGTGACAGCAGAAGACAGAATGGTTGATTTGTGACCTCAGATCATACTGACAGTTTGTGATTAGACCATTGGCTGGAGTCAGTACAGCATTATATATATATTCATTGTCATTATCTTAATCCCATCACAGATGAAGTTGAGGAGCGCCATATGGAAAGCATCTGTGTGGTGTCCAGGGTAAAGGAGAATGAGAAAGAGGCAGAGAAGGACAAGGGGAAAGAAGGAAAGGAAAAAAGAGAAGGTGCAAGAAGTCGCTCCTCCTCCACCTCTTCAGAGGATTACATCATCATCCTCCCCGACTGCTTTGACACCAGTCGGCCACTTGGGGAGTCTATGTACAGGTACGTTCCTACTGAGCTTGGCAGTAGCATGGCTTCTGGATGGCACAAGTCATTTCCCTTAATCCCCCCTTGTCCTGTTCCAGCTCTGCTCTGTCCCAGCCTGGTGACATCTCAGACAAGACCCCCACAGACCCAGACACTCCATCGTCTGATCACCCAGGCAGCACCGCCGCAGAAGAGGAGCTGGGGGAAGCCGATGAAGCCGCGGCAGCTCTGGCAACAGAGTTATCGGGCACAAGCAGCGCCAACGACATGCTTTGTACGTCTCAGACACTAGACGACGAGCCGCTGACGCCTGAAGTGGTGGCACCACCTAAAGCCATCATCACACCAAGGTCAGTATAATGGATAGGGTTAGAAAAATACAGTACAGCTTTAATTTGAAAACACTTTTTTTTGTATCAAGGATTTGAGGGTGCTCAGGTGTTTGTTGCATTTGTTGTAATTACTGGGAAACTGTCTTGGTCTTTGTACAGTCCAGAGAGCAGTGGAGAAGCAGAAGCAGATGCTGCTGCTGTTGCTGCTGGAGAAGGAGCAGAGGGTTCAGAACTCTACCAAAGTGAGGATGGTAAGCGCATTGTGTTGCTGCCACAAGAGCAGCAATCTGCAGACACAGTTAGTTCCTATTCGTGGTGAATCTGACGGAAAATATTGATAACAATTCAGTATTGTGTTCTGTGATACTGTATCAGTTTTAAAAAACACTATCGATTTTTAATTAATAATGTACCTACAAAGATTTGTGACAGACAGTGGTTGTGTTTAAACCCCGGACCACTAGATGGCAGTGTTGTGTATGTTGTGAGTTTTTTTTACTGAGGATTTATAGAATAGAATAATAGAGAGTTTATTTGCCATTTGCACAGGTACAATTACGTACAAGCACATTGGAATTCTTGTGCACATAGCTGGGTCGCAATATAATAGGAAGTAGTAGGACAGTAGGAAAACACACATAAGTAATAAAAAGTAAATAAAAAATTAGAAAGGAAACATAGTGGCATAATAAATGCACTGTATATGTATACAAGTAATTTCTCTATACATAGTATAGATATGTGTGTGTATCATACCACTAGTTCCCTGAGACACTCATATTGCACTGATATAAGTTTTGCACCACTTCTGTTGAAATATTTTACCATTATGATTATGTTATGCATACTTAGTGTGTAAAAGGAAAGAAAGATTGCACCTAGTAGGTTTGTGATATGTCAGAGTTCTATTGTTCATACTAGTTAGTGTAAGAGAAAATAAAAAAGAGAGTCTGTTTCTGTGGAGTGAAGTGATTTGTGGAGTGAGGTACTGAGGTGCCACTAGTCTGACAGTGGCTTGAAAGAAGCAGTTGTAGAGCGAGCTCTGTGGGCACTGATGCTTACTGGTCTGCGATGTCTCAGATTGTAACCTGAATCTACCCATCAGAACAGAGCATGGGCTGGGTGGTGTTTGTCCCTGAGGATGTTCTGTGCTCTCCTCCGGCAGCGCTGGGTGTATATAGTGTCTATGGAGGGGAAACTGGTGCCAGTGATCCTCTCTCCTGTCTTTATGACCCGCTGCAGTGATTTCCTCTCAGCCAGGATGGTATTGTCATACCACACTGTGATACCACTGGTGAGGATACTTTCAACGAGTCCTCTGTAGACTTGGGTGAGGGGCTGGCATTTAAGTCCTGCTTTCTTCAGCATCCTGATGAAGTACAGTCTCATTTGAACTCTTTTCAGTGTAGTAGTTTTTTTGAGTCCAGCCGTGACTCTCACAGATGTAAAGGCCCAGGAACTTATTGCTGTCTGTTCACTCCACTACTGTCCCTTTGATGGTGAGTGGCTGCAGCGGGGGGGACTTGTCTCCAATAGTCAATAATAAGTTCTTTGGTTTTGTCTACGTTTAGTATGAGATCATTGTCATCTCCATGGATGGTGACCTGATGGACCAGTTCCCTGTAAGATGACTCATCACCTCCTTGATGAGTTCAAGGATGGTCGTGTCATCCGTGTACTTGATAACAACATTGTTGAGTGCTAGTCATGTGTGTGCAGTGCAAAGAGTTTTGGACCTAAGCAGCAGCCCTGTGGGGTCCCCATGCTCACTGTAAGCTCAGCTGAGACCTTGTTCTCCATCCTCACCACCTGTGGTCTGTCTGTGAGAAAGTCTAAAATCCAGTTACAGGTGGGTGTTGGAACACCCCGGGTCTGCCAGCTTTACAGTGAGCTTCAGCAGCCTGATCGTATTGAAGGCTGAGCTGTAGTCCAGGAATAGAATCCGTGCATATGAGTTGTGGGTGTCCAGATGTTGCAGGATGTGGTGATGTGCCAGAGCCACTGCATCATCAGCTGATCTGTTTGAGCAGTATGCAAACTGATGGGGGTCTACTGTGTCTGGTACCACTTTACTGCTTTAGGACCAGCTTCTCCAGACACTTCATGACGACCGATGTGAGTGCCACGGGTCTGAAGCCATTAATTATAGTGGCATTTGCATTTTAACTTAATATGTGTGCTAGCGCGTCGCACATGAAACGACAATAACGACACTAACAAAAAAATTATGCATGTGGTGATGTGTTCTTTATACTATAATAGTTTTAAAATAATTATAATATATTTTGCTTACAGTATCACCCTAATATATCGATGTGATTACAAATTCTATGTTGAGTAGATTTTTTTTTTTTTTTTATCAGTACAGAATAATATGATGTTTTGTTATGTTGCAGCCTCTGGTCCCGAACAAACTCCAGCAGATGGAGCTGATGCTACGGAGGATACAGCAGAAAACCCTGAGGACCCCAGGTCTCACACACTCACTCGCATACACACAAACATTTGTTCGTTAGTGTGTTACGTTAAACACAATGTGGAGTTAGTGCTGCCCACTTGTTGATTGAAGGTAACCTTGACCCCAACACTTCTTCCTCTGTCTCCTTGCAACATTCACAGAAAAACAGATAACCAACACTTTTATAAAGACCAAACACAAAAGAAAATCAGTCTGTAGACTAGTTCACAGCGTCCACCGCATTGTCAGAGAGTATCAACGAGAGCTGTGCTTATGCCAGTACTGATTGTTGTGGGCAGGGGTAAACTCACCCGCAGTGGAGGTTGAATGAGGTCTTTCATAGGAAGCACGTTCCAGGCTTAACACAACAGCCAGTGAGAACATGCTAGCAACAGTTTATGTAGATGTTTTATACCTGTTTCATTAAACAGGGAATTTGGGAATTAGTCCCAAATATTACAGAATAAAACCAGTAGTTTTCTATATCTTTATTTTCAGAACATCCCCATATAGAGAATGAGACCACTGCTGCACTGCTTCAGTTCATTTGTTAGTGTCATTGTTGTCTAGAAAACCTTTGGCCTTACCCTTTAAGCTCTGAATACAGTTATCGTTGGGCCTATTTGATGTGTTTTCCCTTCTATGGAATAATTCTCATTATCTGAAAGAAATTAGGATGTAGTTACCCTTTAAAGGCCGTCACTGTCCTGATTGCTTGACATAGTTAAATGTCTTAAATGAACGTAAATTGAACAAGGCACAGCAAACATTACATTTTGGACATAACCTTCTTATTGTCTCTACTCAGGCACCCTGGGATCACCAGCGGCCTGGTGAAGGGGGCTCTGTCTGTAGCTGCTTCAGCTTACAAAGCCCTGTTCACCCTACAAGGCCCCACACAGGTCAGCTAGTGTTTTATATCCAACAAACGTTTTTTTTTTTGGTTAGAAAAGTGTAAAAAAAACTGATCCGATGTTGTACCCCTGCAGCCTCCGGTGGACACATCCACCCAGGACACCATGATGGCCGTGCTGGTGGAGATGGGCTTCGGGGACCGGCCGCTGAACCAGCGCCTGCTGACGAAACACAACTACAACCTGCTGGATGTGGTGAATGAGCTCGTTCAGATGACCGACAATGACTGGTACTCCACTCGCTACTGATGGGAAGACAGTGGAGGAAAAAGGAAAAAAAAGCAGATAGATAAGGAAATTAAGTGATGGATGAAGATAAAGAAAAGCCTGGAAGATAAATATTCAGTTCTCATCAACCATTTTACTTTCTGCTTTCTGCCCACCTCCCCTCTGACTATTCCAGTTGGATGGAGAGCAGTCTTCTTTGTGACCATAGAAGAGGACATCCCATCAAACTCTCTGGGACCCTGTATTAGACCAACAAATAACCCACTGTCTGTAGTATGACTTTCACTTTAAGACTTTGTATTAGCACAGTGGTAAAGCTGGTAAGATTGTATTTATTTTGAAGACAAGTATTATTGCTAACAGAACTGGTTAATTACACTAAATTTAACTGCATTGCATTGAAATGCTACATTTACATTAGGCACCTTCATGCTTATCCTCTTTTCCAGGGACAGTGATACAAAAATAAAAGATGATATGAGATATTCACATCTGCACTGACAACATTAAGGAGATCCACACCACAGATCACTTTTGTGCCTAGCCAGTTAGGTCAGAGAATGTGAATGAAAATTTAGAGTTAATTATTATTATCGTTTTGCACCAAATCATTATAGAGCTCTTATCTACTGGCTTGTTTTCAACTGCAGGAACTTACCGACCCATAACCTGGAACTTCCTATTACCTGAACTACTTACCTCTAACCAAGTTGTTCAGTTCTGGTTTGCTTTTCCACTGTTTTCCCTCTTTGTGGTGGCTGCTATTAAAGTGAGCTAAGCTTTACCTTTAACCAATCACAGGTGACAGCCCAAACAAGCATCCATTCCCTCCCATGCAAGTTCCTGAAACTTGATATTGTACCTCTTGAAATAGGTACTATTTTCTGGGGTAGTACTAAATTTAGCTCTGTAAATTCTTCTCCAAAGCAAGTGGAGGCCAGTGGAAACAAAAGCAGAACCTGAATGAAGCGTGGGAAAGTTACAGATTGTTAAGATCGTTAAGTTCCTGCAGCCTTGGTGCTTGATAGTTCCATTAGTGCGTCAGTTGATTGGCCCTGACGTATGCCAGTGCTCCAGTACTGTAGCTTGACGGGTCTTGACAAAACCCCTGACCAGACTAGAGAGTATGCACTCTTCCACATGTGCTCACAAAAATGTTGCAAGGCTAGTTGATAACATACTGTGACTGGAGAGCTAATTGCTTACGCTGTCACATCAGCTCTTCTAGCTCTCTTCTAGAGTCTTTCATTGTGCCGTCTTTTATATTCACGCATTCAAGCATTTGTCCAAGTGAGAAGGTGTGGTAAATGAAGGTGTGGTAAATTGCCAGGTGAACTGAAGTAAGAATATTGCTCTGGGCCGTTGCGTATCTGTTTTGGCCTGTGCAGAACATAATTCTGCCCCTAAAGAGAAGCATTTTAATCATTCAGGTTAGGGCTGGTCGTAGTAATGTTATTGCACACTAGTCATGGGTTTTACTATACCAATTATACTAAGTTTTTTTAATTTATCATTTTTTAATATGTTAATATTTCAATATGTCTGGTTTTTAGGCAGTTAATTATTGGCAATATTAGTTTTTTGTTAAATGTGTTAAATGTGAGGGACTTTGATTTTTCATGCATTTTAAATCACTGTGTTACCCAAAAAACCATTCATCTGGCTGTTTAATGTACAGTGTAAATAATTCATCGGGTAATTTCCCAGAAATTAAAATTGAATTACAGAGCTACATACAGTATGTAGTGACGTGATCCACATTGCTCAGCACCAATCACAGTAGGCGAGTATACGAGCAACTGCACTGGAGCCACTTGTCTACACCGTCTACAGTGACAGTGCTCATTTAGGTTCAGGTATCTTTTATTTCTATCATTTTCATTTTGAACTGTTGTCTATCACTGGAGCATATCTCACCATCCTATTACCGTACTGTAGTGTATGTATGACCTGCTGTTGATAAGTGAATGACTACTGAAAGGAGAAAAACATTCCCTTATATGACTTTAAATTTGGAGATAGTATTTGCACTTACAGTCTTACTGGACAGAGGGACCATTGACCTAATATAAATGTATCTGTTCCCTATTTCACACATCATTCTTTTTGTTGTTTAATCATCTTGTAAGTTGTTGCTGGCTTACTCTCACAGAAAGGACTGTCCATGTTCTTTCTGAATCTTCGTTAACGTCAGATCCATGTGTAAAGGTAAAGTGTGGTAAGGCGTACCTGCTGTGAACAGCCACAGGTGATAGTGAAGTCCTCCTGGCTGCATTCCCATTACAAGATCTTTAGTTTATGTCATTGGCGTTGTTTTTTTGCACACCTTCATTCACATGAAAAGTAATGGAAATAGTGCTTGAAGAAAGGGGGGGGCAAAAGGAAAAAAAAAAAACTTTTAAACCCAGCCTCCTTTGACACCTGTGTATACCTAGCTAATTGTAGCACCAAATGGACATGAGTTTTTTAAAGTTACACTTATTGAAATCTGAGGGGGTTCTAGACACAATTATGGTGTTTTTTTGTTGTTTGGTTCAATTGAAACAATGCCCATTTGCTCGATTGGGTTCTTGGTGTACAGTAGGGTTATAAAGATTCTTCGAGTTGGGTTCAGGCCTAGATTTTTGGCCACAGCTTGGTTCATACTTTGGTTTTAGTTTTTTTGAGGTTGGGGGCTTTAGAAATATGGAAAACCCACACTGGACACAATTTTACTTTTTAATGTAAACCGCATGCACAAAGGCAAGAGATGGGTCCTCTTACAGCAAAAATTTTCAGATTTCCAGAATGATATTTGAAATTTGTGGGCATCAGAAAGCTGCTATGAATGGTCGGGAGACTCCATTGCGAGAGAATTGGATAGGGCTGGAACTATGACACAAGAGTGTGCAGACATGGATGTGTGAGTTGCCGTTGCAGTCTGGTTGCGCAGAAGTGTTACACCATTAGTGAACATGTAATGAAAGCTGTCAACAGACTGTGACATGCTCGTTCCAGTTCCATTAGAACTCTGCTGTGTTTCATTTGTTGTGAGTAAGCAAAATAAACCAACCACAGAATTTTATGATATTACATTTCTGCTTTCACCATAACGCAAATATTTTAACCACGGTAACAATTCAACACAGGTGTTTCTATATTTCTCAAGATACATCAGAAAATAAAAAGAAGTTCGAGTACATGTCCTACTTCATGTACTTTCCTGTTAGTACACATAGCTGTAACATGACTGTATTATTTTGAAATCTGATTTTGGTTAAATCCTATTGGTTAAATATTGATGATGCAAAACTATCTGCTGAGTGAGTTACTAATAGGTAAATGTCACATCATGTTTACAGCTCTTTATTCATTTGTAACAAGCCAGCGTGAACATATAATGCACCACAAATCAAAAGAAACAAGGTGGTGAGAATCTGGCTGCTTCATTGTTCCTCAGATACTTTTGCACCTCTGTCATATGTTTTGTGCTTCTTCAGAGCAGTCAGGCAGAGCAGAGTTCTTTGGCAGAGCACATTAAAGCCTGTGTACATTACAGTCATTCCAAGCTTTAATGAAACAGTGTGTATCAATGTGAAATGTGTATTTTTTCCTTCACAAATGTATTAATATATACAGAACTTAGTTGGAAGCAATGACTATCAATTAACTTCATTAGTTAAAGTTAAAGTTAATTGAGATTCTTTAAGGTGTTTTTTTTTTGTTGAATGCTTGAAGGCTGTTTGGAAATGTAAAACATTAGAGCTGTGGATGTTGTATTTTTAGGCTTATTGTGTGGTGGTTGAATTTGCTCTGCTGTACGTGTGTGTTGCTGTTATCCTTTGTAAGAAATGTCATCATATTAATTGAAGATTGTCTTACTGTTTGCACATGAGAAGATTTGAAAGATTCGGGGTTGGTGTTGACGGAGTCATTTAATAAAACAGCACTTGTAAGATTATGATAAATTGTGTGAATACCTGATACCATTATCAGTAGTCAAATACATTTAACACAGAGATGCTAACTCTGCATTTATATTCTTGACTTTAAGCTAAAAACCATACAAAAACAAACTTCACAAAGAAATGTGCAAATTGACATTTATTAGTTCTTTTGTCTCAAGCCATATGAGAAGATTGATATCATTTTTGCAGCTGTACACTAAATTAGGGGCTGCTGTAGCCTTTAGCTTAGCTTAACATAAAGACTGGAAATATGGGGGAGAACGTAGCTCAGTTGGTAGGGCAGTCGTCTACAAACCCCAGGATTGGTGATTTGACTCCCAGTCCCCCAGTTCCTGGCCACATGTCATATTGTCCTTAGACAACACTTAACCCTGAACCCTTGGCGACTTAAGGGTACATCTTGTCCACAAGAATTTATTAATAAAGTATAATTATTGTTATAACGACCGGAAACATGGGTAAACAGACTTGCTCTGCTCATCCACCTGCTAGCAATAGCTCATAAATGATCACCATCCCAGTCACTGAATCCAAACAAGAAACAGTCTAACACATAACCCTTATGAAAAATAAGTATATTCAAGTATACTAGTAGTATACTTTTTAAAACTAAAAATAAGGAAATATACTTTTAGTTTACTTGTTATGTACTTTTATAGATTTATTAGACAAAATAACATTTAAGTATACTTGAAGTATAATAAGTGTACAGAAATGTATAAGTACATTTGGCCTATATTTGGACTTATACTTAAGTATACTTGAAGTACACTAACAAGTACACAGAAAAAGTATAAGTACATTTGGCCCATCTTTCTACCTATATTTAACCCTTTACTGTGGGGCAGATTGGATACTTGGAGTATACTGACAAGTGTACTGAAAGGTATAAGTACATTTGGCTTATACTTGAAGTATACTTGAAGTACACTAACAAGTATACAGAAAGGCATAAATACATTTGGCCTATACTTGTATATATATACTTAAGTATACTTGAAGTATACTGTCAAGTATAGATAGAAGTATAAATAGATTTGGCATATACTTAACTATACTTGGAGTAGAGTACTTACAGTATACTGAAAATATAATTAAATTTAGCCTATACTTGTACTTATACTTGAAGTATACTTGAAGTATACTTGAAGT